>RJWK010006431.1:0-52503 GCA_004363435.1 Platanista minor
CAGGGAGCCATTTGTCTTTTTCCCCTCTTGGCTACTCAGAATGAGAGTGCTTCCTTTGTGTCGAGGGACACCCCTTGGTGTGGGTCATGGCGAGAGGCAGGGTCACAGCTCCCAGTACAGAAGCAAAGGTGACAGACAGCCTCCACCTTCCAGTTCTCTGGAGGCTAGGATGTCCTCCACTGTGATGGAGGCATGACAATGGGATGCCCAGCCAGGTAGCGGCACAAAGAGGAAGAAGCAGGTAGAGATCATTCCCAATGTGTATGGAGCTGGGGGCCCTGCAGTGCTGGCAGTGAGGGTTCAATGGTTGTGGCTCACACGGAGCTTCATCATCAACTTGCTCTAACTACGTGATTTTGCTTTTAGCCGCCAGACTTTCCTGGTTCCTTTCTTGTTGTCTGGACCTGGTGGTCCAGCTTCCCAGTGAAACATTGATCCAATGAATAACGTTTATGTTTTGTTTGTTTTCACTTTTCAGCTATTTCAAGGTATATCTGAGGTGCAGTCAAGGGTACATATTTAAAGTGCATTTAAATATTGATGTCTTGACATACAGATGCACCCAATGGAACCATCAAAATAACCCTATAATAAACATAGCCATCACCATGAAGGTTTCCTCTCCCACCTCTACTCACCCTCAACTTCTCCAGTCCCCACAATCCACGGTAACCAGTGATCTGTTTTCAGACACTATAGATAAGTTTAACTTGCATTTTCTTGAATTGTATATAAGTAGAATAATACATGGCATGCTTTCCTCCCTGGTTTCTTATACTAAGCAATTTTATTTCAAGATTCATTCATATTATTGCTTGTTTCAACACTTCATTTATTTTCATTGTTGAGTAAGTTCTATTGTGTGGGTATGACACAATTTATTCTTCTACTGATAGACAGTTGGGTGATTTTCCGTTTTGTGTATTACAAATAGAGCTGCTGTGAATGTTAGTGTACAAATTTATGTAGAGACAAATACTTTCATCTATCCGGGGTAGATAGCTAGGAGTGGAATACCTGTGTTGCACAACAGGCATATTGCTAATGTTTTAAAACCTGCCACACGTTTTCTGAAGTCATAATATTATTTACATCACCACCAGCAGTGTTTGAGATTTCCAGCTGTTTTGCATTCTCAGTATGGTCAGGCTTTCTAATTTTAGCTATTCTTATAAGCACATAATTACTACTCATTGTGATTTAATCTGCCTATCTTAATAATGAATGATGTTGAGAAATTTTTCATGTGCTAATTCATCATCTACGTATCTTTTTGGAGAAAAAATTATTTAAATCTTTTGCCCATTTTGTACTGGGTTGTTTGTCTTATTATCAAGTCGTAAGAGTTCTTTATATGTTCTAGATAAAATTTCTTTGTGGATATATGTTTTTGAAATACTTTCTCCCAGCTGGTAGTTTGCCTTTAATATTCTAATCAGGGTCTCATGAAGAGCAAAAGCTTTTCATTTTATCAAGTACAACTTATCTATTTCTGTTCTTATGTAGCTTGTATACTTTTTTCAATCTTTGCTTAACTTACAAGATCATCTCCTATATTTTCTTTTTCAATTATTATAATTTTATACTTTGTGTTTAGGTCTGAAATCCATTTTGAGTTCATTTTTGAATAAGATGTGAGTTTTGTTCAGACTTAATGTTTTTGCATATGACGTCAAATTGTTTCTCACACCATTTCTCCAAAGACTGCCCATTGAATGGCCTTTGTTTTCTGTTGTTTTTTTCCCTTAACTTTATTGACATATATTTGGCATATAAAAATGTTATGTATTTAAGATATACAATATGATGTTTTGATAAAATTGTAAGGAACCCAGGATAGAATGTAGATGAAAACAAATGGACCTAACTTCCTTTACAATAAACCAAATAACCGTACTAGGAGTGTGGGGAAAATGAGCCAATTTAAGTGCCTTTGGAAAACAATATTTTGGCCAGATACTTATACACACTAATGACAAAAAAGAACTGCACACACTGTACTCTAGTAGGTAAGTTTGTTTCTCACAAGGATCTAGAATAACAATCTGAAAATCCACTATATAAATACTGGAGTTGGTTAAATACATAAGTAAATACACTGTAGGTACTCAGAGCCAGTTTTCTCTCTGTGGGAGAATGTAATTACAAATAAGATAAGGAGGAATTCTAGAAAGAACCCTGTAATTCTGGATTACAGTTGGAGTATTTGCCCCTTTAAAATAATAATATCCAGACGTATTTTTGTTTTATATTCTATTAGTATGGTGAATTAGACTGATGCTTTTGAATGATAAAACAATCCATATTTCTGAGGTAAATAATCTTTGTTCATTCTTTAATATATTTTTGTTTATTCTTTAATATATTTTTTTATTTAATATACTAAAATTTTGTAAGATATTTTATAGTTTTGTTCATGATTAGTATTTTTGCTTAGTTTTTTCATATATTTTTTTTCTGGTTTTCATATCAGGATAATGCTGACTTTATAAAATGTTCTGGAAAATGTTCTTTTATCTTTATTTATTGAAAGAATTTACATAGAATTGACATTAATTCTTTCTTAAATATCTGGTAGCATTCACTAGTGAAGTAATTTCTTTGCAAAGTTTTCTTTATAGGAAGGCTTAAATGAGTTTTTTGGTTTGTGTCTTTCAAGAAACTTGTCTATTTCATTTGAATTACCATATTTGTGGATGTGAAGTTACCTATAACATTTCCAGTGCCCTTTAAGGTTTGCTGGATTTGTAGTGATGTCTCTGTTCCCATTATTGGTATTAGCCATTGGGTTCTCACTCTTTTTCTTCAGTTAGGTCAGAAGTTTTGTCAATTTTATGGACCATCTTAAAGAGCTATTTTTGGGTTGGATGGCTTCAATTACTGTTCTGCTTGCAGCTCAGGTCAGAAAACATATTTTGTATGATTTGAATACTTAAATTTATCGAGATTTGTTTTATGGTTCAGAATATGGTTGATATTGGTACATGTGTACGTGCACTTGAAAAGAATGTGTATTCCTCTCTTGAGAGGTGTAGGACTTTACAAAATCTTTTAAGCTGCGTTTCTATCAGAACGTTAATTACTGATTTTTGCTCTTATCTGGATGATTTCCTTTATTCTCCTGCTATTCGGTTTAGTTTAGATTTTTAGTAACAACTTTGATTGTTGATTTGAGATCTATCTTCTTCTCTAATGTAGGTATTTATTGCTGTAGATTCCCCTCTGAGCACTGCTAAACAAATATCCAAGAGAAATTTAAAAATATATATTTTCACATAGAAACTTGTAAAGAAAAGTTAATAGCAGGTTTATTTCTAATAGCAGAAAATTGGATACCACCCAAATGCCCTTCAGTATGTGAATGGTCTAACAAACTACCTTTTGTCCACACCCACAAACACTATTCAGCAAGAAAAGTGAGCAAACATTGATAAAGACAGTAATTTGGAAAACCTCTAGGAAATAATGCAAGTGAAAAATCCAATATCAAAAGATACATACTAGTTGATTCTATTTATAAATCATTCATGAAATAACCCAATTATAGTGATAGAGAACAGATTAGTGATAGCAAAGGTTTAAGGATGAGGGAGAAGAGAAGGAGAGTTTCTTCAGGGATATCAAGAGAGAGTCTTGTGATACAGTTAAGTATCTTGACTGTAGTGAAGGTTAGAAAAAGGACAAGCTTCTGCCTCTTCATTTATGCTCCTCCCTTTGAGAAAGCCGCAGTACCATCTTAGACTAAATTTTTCAGAAGAGAAAAAAACGAGAAACCCTTACTTATAGCTCTGACTTTCATAAAGCTTTTCATTGGTTGGAATATTTTTGAAGATCCAGGAGACCCCTCCTGGGAACATGCAGGCATGTTCTAGGGAATCCCCAGAATAAGCCAAGTAGTGAACTTCATAAAAACTTGGGTTCCAAAGAGTTAAGTGGGATGACAGCTCATTTTGGTGAACTGGGCAGTGTCACCTCATTTGGTGGTCAAATATTTCTGGGAACCTGCCAACCTAGGAGCACAGACAAGGACCCCTACTCAGTAATTCTTTCAATTCAGCATCAGGTGCTATTCTTACTGGTCCCATCTTTGGTCTGTCCTCTGTCTCTGTCGAGATTTTGCCAAGTCTTTGATACCCACTCCATTGTGAGCCTCTGGCTTCCACTGTCTTTCTTACCAGAATTTAACAGGCTGCATCCCTGATTCTGGACAAATGTTTTTCACTCTTGGTCCCTGAGTTTCTCTGGCCCATTCCCCTACTCCATTCCCATAGGGAAGCTCAAAGAGGAATCTGTATTTGCAGGATGGCAAGAGACAAGGTGCTGGAGCAAGAGGGTAGGAGGCATGTACAGGAAAGTCTGGGCATGACATGTGGTGCTGAGCTGCTGATGATAAGCAAATCTCACTCAGAGAAGATGTAAGATTTCACTAAAAAAGTAGTAGCTTATCAATAAAACAAATATGATATTATAGTGATATGCTGTGACTTACAAAACCACTGATTAAACAAAATATGCACATGCTGGCAGCTTACTAAATGTGACATATCACCACTTAGACTCCTGGCACCCGGGACACTCCTCCACCCCCACACACCAACATCATCTGAGCTCTGCACATCACATAGACAATCTGTTTTTCCATCCCAGCAGTGCCAGCTCTCCCTTGAGGAGAAACTCAGTAATGCTCACCAAGAAAGAGAAGTGTGAAATCTTTTCAGTAGATGCTAGCCACTCTCCGGATCTTGGTATGAAGTGAAAACAGCTGGTAGCTAACTCTTGCCAGCTTCAGGCTGACGGCTCCCCACACCATCGGGCTCCAAATAAGCTGTCTTATGATGGGGAAGAAGCAACCATTGGAAATGTTTCAAATTCAACACGGGCTGACTTTTCTCTCCCAGATCTAAATGTATCCACATCCAGCTGCCAAGTTTCTAAGATCTGTGGAAACCTGCAGATTCTGTCATGTTAGAAAGCTGGTTCCTCTACTAAGCAAAAGCCATTGGCTGCTTTGCCCCTTCTTGGTTCTATAAAAGTTCCAGAGTTTTCATGACATTGTTCTCGTTCCCTCACTTTACTCCCCCCCCACTATCACAGGCTTCAGCTTAACCTTCCTGTCTTGGAATAAGAGTAAAAAATCTTATCTCTGGCAAAAGGAGTCCCGGCATGAGGGAGCAGGCCTGGAAGGAATTGGCGGGTGCCTTAGCCTAAGGAAAGCTTCCTAAGAAAACTCTACTGAGTCCAGAAGATTCAAAGCACTGATTTCCAAAGGTAGCACTGCAACCTTTCTTTTAGGAAAACAGAGACACCAAAGATCAACTCTTCCTCTGGTTACTGAGTGACCCACCAGCAGAGCCTGCCCTTCAGATGGTCTTTCACAAACTATTTTCGATTCACTCTCAGGGAAAAAGTTTCTGGGGTCTCTCCTCCAGAAGGTCCCCAAATCGTAAATGAATATTAGCCCAACTCCTCCCCTAAATTCTGTCTTTCAGGACCAGAATTGGTTAAATCAATGAAATGCATAGAACTTATAATATTGGTATTTTGGCTACCCCCCTTCCTTTTTATTTTTCCTTCCTTCCTTCCCCAGTGTGTGACTACATTTCTTTGGAAAATGTGACTAAAGAAACCCACTCAGGTAATTATTCACAAAAAGTATCCTGAGGCCTCTCCTATGGACAGAGCACAACTGGCATAATTTTTAAGTTCTGCCTCAATAGTTGTGATTTTGCTATGATGCACTTATCCTCGGAAGTGAATGGCCCATGGATTGCTTTAGGCTTTGGACACACTTGACAGTAATTCTTGAAAAGCGTATTCATTTGGATATTACTTCAGAATGGACACTGCTCTTATCCAAATAATGTTGGTATTACCTACATATTAGGGGTTGCTCACCTACCAGAAATTTTATTTAGCTTCTACTTATATTAACTTTTTTTTCATCATTCCAACCTTATGAAGCAAGTAATATTACTCTCCCATTGTGCACATAATATGCAAGATGGGGCTCCACTAGAGCATCTGGAGAGAGCTCGGCCCTGCCAACATCTTGATTTTGTCCCAGTGATACTAATATCAGCTTTCTGGCCCCCAGACGGTTCCAGAATAAATTTCTCTAATCTTAAATTGCCAGGTTTTTGGAAATTTGTTAAAGCTGCCATGGGACACTATACGGTATATATAACAAGGTAAAAGAGTCATAGAAAGTCCTCAGTGTGTGTCCACTCCTTCCAGGGTATTGGACATGTCTAGGAAATTATGAGAGTGTAAGGACTCCAGATACAAAATTCACCATCTGCTTACTTCACTACTTCAGACTTCTCTCTACTAAATTGCAGATGTTTGCATCCAACATATTTGAGGCATGGTCTCACAGTGTTTCTGAACCTATGAACACATGCATTCCTCTACAAAGACCACTTCACAGACAGGAGGAGACTCCCATGAAGGAAATGCAGTTTTCATTCTAAAAGATGGCAACACATCTTTAAAAAGTGTGAGAATAAATGACTCTCATGTTGGTGGCTGAATTTGCAGAGGAATTTTAGAAGCCTTTACCACCAACAATATTCCTCAGTATAAATCACACAGTTGGTGTTGTTTATACAAAAAGAAAGTGGCTGAATCTTGGTAAGGTGATTCTATCAAGGATTTGTTGCTTGTGATTCAATGCATTGCTTATGGCACAGGACATGGCTCCCTAGACAAAGATGATGCTAGCATTTCGTTCAAAGCTGTCTTCTTCCTTAATCTACCCCCCTTCTTCCGATAGTAAATTGGTAGGTTTCCTTCTACTCTCTGTAAATATGGAGTCCTGTCTTTGTTGTCAGGCATGGGTAAGGCTGGTAAGGAGATGGCCAAAGCCAAATGACTAAACACAACATCTGGTGGCTTTTGGGGGCTCTTACATTTCTCTTCTGGCACAGTAAGCTCTCAAGACCCACTTCAGGAGCCAGACATTTCAAAATGTTTAATATGTTTGAGCATAAGTAGCTGCCATCACTCAAAATATCCAAGCAGGTGGGAACTGTAGGGAGCTGATAATTAAGGAAGGTCAACATAGCTGGAGAGGAGGCTGGCTTTCTAGGGTCACTGAATTTGTTGGTTTGAGGTCAATTGCCCCTGAGATGCTGTGGGGTAACTGAATTCTTATAAGCATAACTGAGGAATATCCATTTGGAATCTAAAGAACACAAGTGAATAAGAAAAAAAATTTAGGAAGAAAGAAATTGAACAAAATGTCCACAGAAAGAGGGATGTGTATATCGAGGAAAATAGATAAATAAAATATAATAGAATATTTAAAAGTTCAATCAAATAATCTAAATCTTAACATAATTTTGAATGAAAAATAAAATGCCAGTTGCAGGAACAACACAAACTGCTTGATAAAATGTATATGTGCTTCTAAAGGACATAGATTAATACTATATGTTATATATTGATTGATTCCCATGTAGTTTAAAAAGTAATGAAAGAATATAGAGAAATTTATTGTAGTATTTTCCCGGAGAATTTATAATGCATTCTTTTTTTTCTTTTTATAGAGACTGGAGATTGTAAACAAAGAGTGGAAATGATGATATTTTTTTCTGAATGGTAGGTTCATATGTGTTTGTTTAATTAGTACAATTTCTTTCTACATTTAACAAAAATAGCTATGCTTTCTTAAGAGTAAGTAACCAAGAAAAGATACTTCTATTTCAATAAATAAGGGATTCGCTCATATTTTTCAGTGTTATCGAAAGATGCAGACGGGTGGTGTCCCGTATATTTGGTGTTATTGGGGCCCAGAGTAGGACACCCCAAAATGTGCCTCAGTGACATATTGATTATTTTGAATTAAAGTTACTTAAGAAATGGCTAAGGAAGAGGGACACTCTGACCTTCCTTTCTGTCTTCCTGAAAGCAGGAAATACATCTTATGTGAAAGGTGCCCTCCTTGCATCTGGAGGTAGACAGACACCTTATGGCAAGACAGGGAATTCAGGCTGAGAAGCATATATAAACGAACCTTGTTACTTCTTAATTTACTACTCCAGAGCCAAACTCTATTCTTCACTAATTAGGTACCCAAAGCCTAAGTTTCTTTATTCTCTCAATTCTTCACAAATTCATTTCTCCTTTCTCTCAAAGTATAAAAACTGTCTGCTTTGGTCACTTCTTAGGTTCCATTTCTATGAGACCTCCATGTACGTGAATTAAAATTTCCTTCTTTTCCTCCTGCTAATCTGTCTTGTGTCAATTTTATTCTGAGTCCAGCCACAGAATTTAAAAGTAGTTGAGAGGAAATTTCACCCTCCCGGACAGTTGGTGAGACAAGCAGGAGGCTGGTTGTTCCCTGCTTCCCTCCCTAAGTCTTCTGCAGATGAGAGATCCTGGGACATCTGACGAAGGCCTGCAGAAGGTAAGAGTTCTTTCTTTCCATGTCAACCTCCCGGATCTCTGCCTGCCAAGTCTGCTGGAAGGGAAAGTGTTAAGAGCCCATTTTATCTCTCTCGAATTTAGATAAGCAGGAGAACATATTACTGGAGCTAGTTCCTTGGATGAACATCTCTTGGAGATCCTTTACCTCCCAGAGATGGTCACTGTTTTTCTTTGTCTCTGTCTCTTGTGTTGTTTGCCATAAGGAGCAAGAACCATAAGACAGAACACAGGCATAGGCCCTCTACGTCTGCCCTTGGAGCCAATCTCACAGAAAGGTGAGTTAACGGTTCTTATCAAATTGGCACCATTTAGACAAACTTTATTGTGGGTCCTTTACGAACAGATGAAGGTTTTCCTTCTGTCTTCTTTTATATCCTGAGCGCTTAACTTTCTGTCCAGTGAAAACATTCTCGCTGGTCTCTGCCTTCAGGAAGGTGCATCTGGTGGCCAGAGGAATTGACTGGGTTTCCAAGACATGAAGTCATGAAGTCATAAGCAGTACTCCATTTGTCTGGCCGTACCAGCAATTCGGGAAGTTTTTCATAAGGGATCTCAGTCCTTATGGAGCCTTTATCATCTCAACCTTCATTGCTTGTTAGACTAGAAGTGAACTTTCTAGATTTTGGGAGGGCTATACACCAACTTGCGAGACTTCTCTTGCTTCTTTGGTTAAGCCATAATAAAATGCTTATTGATCTGAGTCACTATTTGAAATTAATATATGATCCTACTCATCAATGGCCAGAGTACGGATCCTTTAAATTGGCTATATTTCAAAGGAAACAAATTTTTCAGAGCTCTCATCATAACAGGTGTCATATTGGTACTTATGAAAAACCATATTAATGACTAGTCTTAAAGAATCCTTTATTAAATAAAAGAAATTCGACAAAAATTCAACATAAATTCCCTTTCTTAAAAATCGCCCCTTCACCTCAGCAATTCCCGAGGCCCTCCTACAAATAAGCAAGAAAGAAATATGCTGGAGACCAATATTCAAGTGCTCACAGAAACAAGTGTCGTTTTCTTGCAAATCTTTTTCACACCAGGATTACAAGTCTAGAAACAAGTCAAGGGCCACCTATCTTTACCAGTCTCAAGCCTCAGCTATTCCTCTCAAAATTGTTTGTAGATGTTGTAAAACATCACGATACTGGAGCAATATTGCCCCATATTTAAGAAAAGGTTAATAGTAATTACGCTAAGATTATGATCATATGCAAATATACCCTAAAATTCCCAGGAGAAAAATTCCATTATTTTCTGTGTTCCTTAAAGTTATAAATCTTACCATGTATTTGAAATGTAAACACAGCCTGCATAGCCTGAGACTGGGCCTGGATTAACTCAATGTGTAAAACGGTAAACTAACTAGAAAAAGAAAAAAAAAAAAAAAGAGGAAAACACGCCTTTAAAACACAAACTGTCAAAAAGTCTCTCTTGCCCAAACTCTATTGAATTATAGTCTTCTTGGGCTTCCCTGGTGGCGCAGTGGTTGAGAGTCCGCCTTTCGATGCCCCGGTCCAGGAAGATCCCAATGCCGCGGAGTGCCTGGGCCCGTGAGCCATGGCTGCTGAGCCTGCGCGTCCGGAGCCTGTGCTCCACAACGGGAGAGGCCACGACAGTGAGAGGCCCGCGTACCGCAAAAAAAGAAAAAAAAAAAAATTATAGTCTTCTTAAAATTGCTTGTCAAGGACTAATTCAGATCTTAAAAGTCTTGTCCATATATAATAAAAAACTTTAGCCATCTGAGTGAATAATCTGTGATTTATAAATAGTGAATTTTTTACTGTACGTAATTCATGACTAAAGTTTTAAAATGAAAATTATGAGACCTCTGGTTGTGTCTGTCTATATGTCTATATGTGTATGTTACCTTTGCGTTGGATTGCCAAAATTAATTTGACAAAGGGCTCTACTTATTGGCTTTAATAATCAAGCACCTATATAAAAGTTCTTAAAAATATAATAAAAACTAAACCAAATATTTTTCAAGTCACAAGATCTAAGATAATCTTTAGTATATAAAAACAAATTTTAAGCTTCTTGGTTCAATAAATACAAGTATGTTTTCAGAATTAGCATTAAATACAATGTCGATAATCAACTTTTGTTCTACCTTGTTTGCTTATCAAAGGGGCTAATTTTTTCTCTGTTGCAAAGTTTGTCAGAAAAACAAACAAAGAAACAAGATAATCACTGATTTCTTTAATATATCAAGAAATGTTTATGAGTAAGCTAAGTATAATTATTAAGAACAAATAAATTAAATAGATGTAAGAGATAAGAGTTTTTAGGTAAACTTTAAAAAAATAACTGTCTTAGAAATGTCAACCTGGAAGGCAACCTAGAAGAAATGGACAGTTTGGGAAACATACAGCCCACCAAAACTGAATCAGGAAGAAATACATAATTTGAACAGACCAATGGCCAGAAGTGAAATAGAACCTCTAATGGAAAAAAAAAAAAAAAATCCCTGCAAAGAAAAGTCCAGTACCAGATGATTTCACTGTGGAAATCTACCAAACATACAATGAAGAACTTACATCAGTATTTCCCAAATCCTTCCAAAAGATTGAAGAGGAGGAAGCACTCTCAACGTCATTCTATGAAGCCATAATCACCCTGATACCAAAACCAGACAAAGACACTATCAAAAAAGGAAACTATAGGGCAATATCTTTGAAGAATATTGATGCAAAAATCCTCAACAATATATTGCAGACGAAATCCAACAACACATCAAAAGGATCATAATCCATAATCAGATTGGATTCATCCCAGGATCACAAGGTTGTTTCAACATAGGCAAATCAAGCATTGTGATACACCACATCAACAAAAGAATAGACAAAAACCACATGATTATCTCAATAGATGTAGAAAAGGCATTTGATAAAATTCAACATCCATTCATGATACAAGCTCTCACCAGAGTGAATATAGAGGGAACATATCTCAACATAATAAAAGCTATCTATGATAAACACACAGCCAACATAATATTCAATGGTGAAAAGCTGAAAGCCTTCCTGCTAAAATCTGGAACAACACAAGAATGCCTGTTCTCACTACTTCTATTCAATATAGTATTGGAAGTACTAGCCACAGCAATTGGACATGAAAAAGAAATAAAATTTATCCAAATTGAAAGGGAAGAGTTAAAATTGTCATTTTATGCAGATGACATGATACTTTATAGAAAAAAACCCTGATGACTCCACACAAAACTATTAGAATTGAAATACAACTTCAACAGGTAGCAGGATACAAGATTAACATACAGAAATCTGTTTCATTTCTTTACACTCAGTGAAATACCAGGAAGAAAAAGAAAAAATAAATCTCTTTTAAAACATATCAAAAAAATATTTAGGAATAAACCTGACCAAGGAAGAGAAAGACTTACATGCTGAGAACTATAAAACATTGATGGAGGAAATTGAAGATGATTCAAAGAAATGGAAAGATATCTCATGCTTTTGGATTGGAAGAATTAATGTTGTTAAAATGGCCATGTTATCTAAAATGATCTACAGATTTAATGGGATACCTATAAAATTACCCATGACCTTTTTCACAGAACTAGAACAAATAAACCTAAAATTTACATGAAACCCCAAAAGACACAGAATTGCCAAAGCAATCCTGAGGAAAAAGACTAAAGCTGGAAGCATAACTCTCCCAAGCTTCAGACAATACTACAACGCTATAGCAGTCAAAACAGTGTGGTATTGGCACAAAAATAGACATATAGATCAAAGGAACAGAATGGCAAACCCAGAAAAAACCCCACACACCTATGGTAAATTAATCTTTGACAAAGGGGGCAAGAATATACAATGGAGAAAAGACAGTCTCTTCAGCAAGTGGAGGTGGGAAAGCTGGAAGTTAGAACACTCCCTCAAACTACAGACAAAATCTCAAAATGGCTTAAAGACTTAATATAAGACATGGCACTGTAAAACTTTTGGAAGAGAACATACTCAAAACATTCTCTGATGTAAATCATAGCAATGTTTTGTTAGGTCAATCTCCCAAGGCAAAAGAAATAAAAGCAAAAGTAAACAAATGGGATCTACTCAAACTCAAAGCTTTTTCACACAAAAGGAAACCATAAACTAAATAAAAATACAACCCACGATCTGGGAGAAAACATTTGCAAATGATGTGACTGACAAGGGCTTAATTTCCAAATTATACCAATAGCTCATACAACTCAATATCAAAAAAAGAACGTACCCAATCACAAAATGGGAAGAAGACCTACATAGACATTTCTCCAAAGAAGACAATACATATAGCCAATAGGCACATGAAAAGATGCTCAACATCCCTAAAAATCAGAGAAATGCAAATTAAAACTACAGTAATGCCTCACACCTGTCAGAACGGCCATCATAAAAAGTCTACAATTAATAAATTCTAGAGAGGGTGTGGGGAAAAGGGAAACCTCTTACACTGTTGGTGGGAATGTAAATAGGTACACTCACTATGTTGAACAGAATGGAGTTTCCTTAAAAAACTAAAAATTGGATTATCATATGATCCAGCAATCCCACTCCTCGGCATGTATCTGGAAAAGAGGAACACTCTAATTTGAAAAGATACATGCACCGCAATGTTCATAGCAGCACTATTCATGATAGCCAAGACATGGAGGCAACCTAAATGTCCATCAACAGATGAATGGATAAAGAAGAAGTGGTACATATATACAATGGAATATTAGTCTGTCATAAAAAAGAATGAAATGATGCCATTTGCGGTAATATGGATGGACCTAGAGATTATCATACTAAGTGAAGTAATTCAGAAAAAGACAAATGTCACAGAATATCACTTATTTGTAGAATCTAAATGATGATACAAATGAATTTACTTACAAAACAGAAACAGACTCACAGATATAGGAAACATCCTATGGTTAGCAGAGGGAAGGTCTGGGAGGGGGTATAAATTAGGAGTTCGGGATTAACAGATACACACTACTATATATAAAATAGAGAAACAACATTATAGCACAGGGAACTATGTTCAGTATCTTGCAGTAACCTATAGTGGAAAACAACCTGAAAAAGAACACATATATGTATAACTGAATCACTTTGCTGTACACCTGAAATTAAGACAGTATTATAAATCAACAGTACTTAAATTTAAAAAAGAAAAAAAAAGGAAAAAAAAGAAATGCCTACTTGAGTAGTTTCCTAAATCTCTTTGGTAATTTACATTCTTAGAGTTTTGCTAAGTTAAATTAAATATTGGGAATTCATTGAATGTCCTTTCCTAATGAGACAAATTACTAAAACATTAATTGCTAAATAAGTCTAAGTTTCTACCTACATTTGACCTCTTAGTACAGAGAAACTATGTTTGGATCTATGAGTAAATAAATTTTGTGCTTTATTGAAAGTTTTTACTTTGAAGTAGCTTATGTTTCTAAATATTATATAATGTATGTGTAAGTCAAGACACAAAATGTTAATGCAGTTTACAATTATTTGCTTCTTTATTTTCACTGAACAAAATAAGATTTCAAATAATTAAGAATTCTAATTAATATATGTGGTTAAAGCTACCAGATATAATAATTGGGAAAGGATCCATCTGGGAATAAGAAAAGGTTTAAAGTATAGAGATATTTTTGTTTAGAAAAAAGAAAATGAATTTGTCCCAAATCTACTTATTTCTAAATGGGAAAGAAAACTAGGGACAAACTAACATGGATATAGAAAATTGTAAAATATTTGCAAATAAACGAATATTTTGAAAGACATTTTATGTGTGGTCAGGACTGGATAAATTTGGCATTAATTTAATTAAGTAAATTAATTTTATATCAAAATTAAACTGATATAAAATTGGAATTTACTTTTCTCTGTTGAAAGGACAAAGCTTTGTTTCGTTTTTGTTTTGTTTTTGGTCTGCTCTTGATAATAAGAGATTCTGAAAGGTTTTTCTTTTTCTTTAAAAATTTACCTAGAAAAAAAATCGTATATCTTGTCAAAATAATCCCTTATGTTATATGTTATGTTTATCAGGTCTTTGATTACTTATGTAAGCCCTCTCAATATTAAAAGAGCTAAGTTTGGCTTAGAATTATATTCTATATTTGCCTAGGAAGTCTTTAATTATTATTTTGGTAAAATTGATGACTATGATTCGCTTCACAGGTCACCTATTGGACTATTTTTAATTTTTTTGATTTTTTTTACAAAATTCCCAAAAATCTAATTCTAAATGAAGTTTTGTGACTTAGAACTAACTCTGAGATATGAAATATTTTAGAAGGTCACTGAAATATCGAAAAAATTGGTTCTCTCTCTTTATGAAAAGAGAGATATCAAACTAATTAAGTATATTTGATATGTAAAATTACGTGGAATGCGTTGTCAAATAAAAAGTAACATTAAGCCTTCTTTATGTCATGTCTGTATAGATATGTATTATAGGTTTTCTCAGAAATTATGTAAAATTCCTGGAAGTCATATATGTTCTGACATAAAATGTTATTTGTCATTAAAACTTAGACTCACACTAAAGGGACTGTATCCTAGTATCAGGGAAATGCTCTAACTGACTTTCATGAAAAAGCAGCAGCAACAGAATCTATAAATTTTGTGGCAAATGTGGATGAAGTCCATTCTGCTCCTGAAAAAAGGAAAAAGATAATTTACCCCTTATTGCCAGACTTTTGCCATCCTAATGTGTTTGTAACATGGCAGTAGTCTGCTCCTGAATCAAAGAAAGTAAGATGAATAAACAATAGCTGTAAATTAATCAGACAGCCAGGGCTATAGGAAAGCTAGACAATCACATGGTTCCTCCTGGCTTTCTGGCAAACCTCATTTTTTTGTTTGTTTGTTTAGTTTTTCTTGTATTTCTTCACCCACCATAATGCAGTTACAATTACTTAAGTCATAAATAGATATTGGCAGGAGGATTTCTATAAAATTGTGAAAACAGTCTACCTGAAATGTCCTACCTATTCGGTTCATAACCCTGGGAAAAAATGTTTCTGCCCTCAGTGGCTTCAGACCTCCTTTCTCTGGACCCTTTGAATACCTGCAACTGTTAGTTCATTCAAGTACCACTTACTATGGGCTATCAAGATGTTCTTGGTATTGTATGTATGTTTTCTGGATGGGTTGAATCCTTCCTTTGCTGCAAAGCTGATGCACCCACAATGGTAAAGAGACTGTTAAAAAGGAAACGTGTTTTCCACCTGGGGCCTACCTTCCACAGTCTCCAGTGATCAAGGCACTCAATTTACTGGGAAAATTCTATGAGCCTTAACAACAAACTTGTAAACTTCTGGGGATTATCACTGTCCCTGTCACCCTCAATTATCAGGCAAGGTCAACAGGACTAATGGAAAACTGGATTAATAAAGAAGAAGAGTTAATCACATGGGATTGAATGAACTGATGAATGTGATTATAATTTTATATGACTTTTTGTCTAAAATACTACTTATTTTTTAATCTTTTGTTTCCCAGATACAAGGAAATTTTTAAAAGATTTACAGTAGTTTAGGACTTCCCTGGTGACACAGTGGTGAAGAATCTGCCTGCCAATGCAGGGGACATGGGTTCGAGCCCTTGGTCCAGGAAGATTCCACATGCCGCAGAGTAGCTAAGCCCGTGTGCCACAGCTACTGAACCTGTGCTCTAGAGCCCGTGAGCCACAACTACTGAGCCCACATGCCACAACTACTGAAGCCCTTGTGCTTAGAGCCCAAGCTCTGCAACAAGAGAAGCCACGGCAATGAGAAGTCCATAAGTGGCAAGGAAGAGTAGCCCCCACTCGCTGCAACTAGAGAAAGCCCACACACAGCAACGAAGACCCAATACAGTCAACAATAAATAAATAAAAATTTTTTAAAAAAAGATTTACAGGGCTTCCCTGGTGGTGCAGTGGTTGAGAATCTGCCTGCAAATGCAGGGGATCCGGGTTTGAGCCCTGGTCGGGGAGGATCCCACATGTCATGGAGCAACTAGGCCCGTGAGCCACAACTACTGAGCCTGCGCGTCTGGAGCCTGTGCTCTTCAACAAGAGAGGCTGCGATATTGAGAGGCCCGCGCACCATGATGAAGAGTGGCTCCTGCTTGCCACAACTAGAGAAAGCTCTTGCACAGAAACGAAGACCCAACACAGCAAAAATAAATAAATTAATTAATAAACTCCTACCGCCAACATGTTCTTAAAAAAAAAAAAAGATTTAAAGTAGTTTAGTACATTGTACTGTTGTATGCAGGAGTGAAACAGTTCTCTTTTTCACCCTACCTAATCCTTCTAGAATTCAGAAACTCTCAGTGAGCATTCATAATTTTTTGGCAATATAGTTATCTGCATAAGTTCAATAAGAATCTGTTCTCTTTATAAGAGGACACAATTAGAAACATTGATTGTATTACCAAGGTTTTGACTGGAATGTCATATTTGAGAGAGACATGCATCGACAGATGTGACAAGACACCTTGAAGGATCTAAGGTGACTTTATGGAGCCAGTATATCCCCTTAGAGAAACAGCCTCACACCCTGTTCACAGGGTTCCCAGCAGCCTTACCTGGAACTTCAGGATATTTTGGGCACCTCAAGAGGAGAGGAATTTGCCAAAATCGATAGGTATTACAGGCAAAACTGATGGCAAATCTTTAGTGTGACTTACTGGCCCTGAAAGGCTATTAAAAATTGAATCTGAAGATTCCTTATTAAAAGTTCCAGCAAAACATATTTACAAATGCCTATATGGTCAAGTCACGATTTTTGCTGAACTTAGGCCAAGATTTGGAATCTAGACACTTTGCAAACAAACTAGTCTTAATTTGGTTATCTTTGGTAGAAATGAGGGTGATTTTAGAGAGAAAAAATATGTTTAATTAAACTATGATACACATTTGTGGATATTGGATTCTAGTGCTATTACTTTTCCCTGAAGTTTTGTTATTTACCTGAAAATTGGACTAGATACTGAATTTTTCTACTTTTCTCCCATATCTGACTACAGCTCTCTAAACTAATGTTTCCAATTTTTTTGACTCTTTTGAAAAACTTGCAATCACTGAGAACTAAAACTGCCCTTTTGCTGAAGCCCTGCAAACTGAAGCTAGACTACTTGATATAAACTTCAGAGAATTGGTCACAAGCTCGCTCATATTTAAACAATCCTCCTGTCTGTTGCTGTATGAGCCACTTAGAAAATTTACCTGCAAGCCTGATTACTTCATTGGAGATATTTCAAACTGGGAAAATCCTTCAACTCTACATCTAGGCTCAGAAAATGGTTTATAAGCTGCTCCAATTATTAACCTTTGTTTTCTTTTGTTTCCATAGAAATGACTCTCATTAAATTCCAGGTTGCTTGCACCTTAGGCCTGGCTTTAGGAGGCCACTTGCATCACAGCCTCCTGAATTGAAATATAACAGTTTAACTGAAGTGAACTGAGCTGTTCTCAAAACTGAGAATCTGGTTCAGTGAAATAGAAGACTCTACTAATCCGTTCTCTCTCTCTGCCATCACCAGCTCAGTTTTTAATATTTAAAACTTCTAGGGAAGTTTCAGAAGAGGGAACTGTTGGGGTGCAGAGTAGGCTGTCCCAAAATGTGCCTCAATTGACATATGGATTACTTTGAATTAAAGTTACTTAAGAAATGGCCAAAGCAAGAGACATACTCTCACCCTCCTTCCTGTGTCTTTGAAAGCAGGAAGTGAATCTCTCATGTGAAAGGTACACTCCTTGCATCTGGAGATAGAAGGACACCCTTATCGCAAAAGGTAAGGAATTCAAGCTAAGGAGCCAATGTCAGAAGAAAAAGCCTATATATAAGAAGCCTATCTGTTCTCAGAACTCATTGTGATTTAATCTGCCTCTCTAAATAATGAAGGCTGTTGAGAAATGTTTCATGTCCTAATTTTCCATCTACATATATTTTTGGGGAAATATCTGTTTCAATCTTTTGCTCATTTTGTATTGGGTTGTTTCTATTGGGTTTTTAGTTATGATCAGGTTATAAAAGTTCTCTATATATTCTAGATAAAATTTGTGAATATACGTTTTGCAAATATTTTCTCTCATTTGGTGGTTTGCTTTTTCATATTTTTAATAGGGTCTCATGAAGAGCAAAATCTTTTCATTTTATCAAGTCCATCTTACCCATTTCTGTTCTTATGTAGTTTTTATTTTTCACTCTTCACATCTTTTATTTTATTTATTTATTTTTAACATCTTGGAGTATAGTTCCTTTACATTGTGTTAGTTTCTGCTGTATAACACAGTGAAACACCTATACATATACTTATATCCCCATATACCCTGCCTCGTGCATCTCCCTCCCACACTCCCTATCCCACCCCTCTAGGTGGTCACAAAGCACAGAGCTGATCTCCCTGTGCTGTGTGGCAGCTTCCCACTAGCTATCTCTTTTACATTTGGTACTGTATATGTGTCAATGCCACTCTCCCACTTCATCTGAGCTTACTCTTCCCCCTCCCCGTGTCCTTAAGTCCACTCTCTTACATCTGCATCTTTATTCCTGTCTTGCCCCTAGGTTCTTCACAACATTTTTGGTTTTTTATAGATTCCATGTATATGTGTTAGCATATGGCATTTGATTTTCTCTTTCTACCTTACTTCATTCTGTATGACAGACGCTATGTCCATCCACCTCACTACAAATAACTCATTTTCGTTTCTTCTTATGCCTGAGTAATATTCCATTGTATATATGTGCCACATCTTCTTTATCCATTCATCTGTCATTGGACATTTAGGTTGCTTCCCTGTCCTGGATATTGTAAATAGTGCTGCAGTGAGCCCTGTGGAACATGACTCTCTTTGAATAATGGTTTTTTCAGGATATATGCACAGTAGTGATATTGCTGGTTCATATGGTAGATCTATTTTTAGTTTTTTAAAGAACTTCTATACTGTTCTCCATAGTGGTTGTATCAATTTACATTCCCACCAACAGTGTAGGAGGGTTCCCTTTTCTCCACACCCTCTCCAGCATTTGTTGTTTGTAGATTTTTTGATAACTGCCATTCTGACCTCTGTGAGTTGATACCTCATTATAGTATTGATTTGTATTTCTCTAATGATTAGTGATTTTGAGCATCCTCTCACGTGTTTGTTGGTGGTCTGTATATCTTCGTTGGAGAAATGTCTATTTAGGTCTTCTGCCAATTTTTGGATTGGGTTGTTTGCTCTTTTGATATTGAGCTACATGAGCTGCTTGCATAATTTGGAGATTAATGTTTTGTCAGTTGCTTCGTTTGCAAATATTTTCTCTCATTCTGAGGGTTGTCTTTTCATCTTGTTTATGGTTTCCTTTGTTGTGGAAAGTTTTTTAAGTTTCATTAGGTCCAATTTGTTTATTCATGTTTTGATTTCCATTTGTCTAGGTGGATCAAAAAGGATCTTTCTGTGATTTACGTCACAGAGTGTTCTGCCTATGTTATCCTCTAAGACTTTTATAGTGCCTTGCCTTACATTTAGGTCTTTAATCCTTTTTGAGTTTATTTTTGTGTATGGTGTTAGGGAGTGTTCTAACTTCATTCTTTTACATGTAGCTGTCCACTTTTCCCAGCACCACTTATTGAAGAGGGTGTCTTTTCTCCATTGTATATTCTTGCCTCCTCAATCAAGGATAAGGTGACCATATGTGCATGGGTTTATCTCTGAGTATTCTATCCTGTTTCATTGATTTATATTTCTGGCTAGTACTATCCTGCCTTGATTACTGTAGCTTTGTAGTATCATCTGAAGCCAAGAAGCCTGATTCCTCCAGCTCAGTTTTTCTTTCTGATTATTGCTTCAGCTATTCTGGTCTTTTGTGCTTTCATACAAACTGTGAAATTTTCTCTTCTAGTTCTGTGAAAAATGCCATTGGTAGTTTGATAGGGATTGTACTGAATCTGTAGATTGCTTTGGGTACTATACTCATTTTCACAATGTTGATTCTTCCAAACCAAGAACATGGTATATCTTTCCATCTGTTTGTATCATCTTTCATTTCTTTCATCAGTGTCTTATACTTTTCTGCATGAGGTCTTTAGTCTCCTTAGCTGGGTTTATTCCTAGGTATTTTATTCTTTTTATTACAATGGTAAATTGGAGTGTTTCCTTAATTTCTCTTCGGATTTTTCATCATTAGTGTAGACGAATGCAAGAGGTTTTTGTGCATTAATTTTGTAACCTGCAACCTTGCCAAATTCATTGATTAGCTCTAGTAGTTTTCTGGTAGCATCTTTAAGATTCTTTATGTACATTATCATGTCATCTGCAGACAGTGACAGTTTTACTTTTTCTTTTCCGATCTGGATTCCTTTTATTTCTTTTTCTTCTCTGATTGCTGTGGCTAAAACTTCCAAACTATGTTGTATAATAGTGGTGGGAGTGGGCAACTTTGTCTTGTTCCTGATCTTCGTGGAAAGGGTTTCAGTTTTTCACCATTGAGAACGATGTGGGTTGTGGGTTTGTCACATATGGTCTTTATTATGTTGAGGTAAGTTCCCCTATGCCTACTTTCTGGAGAGTTTTTAATCATAAATGGGTATTGAATTTTGTCATAGCTTTTTCTCCTTCAATTTGTTAATATGGTGTATCACATTGATTGATTTGCGTATATTGAAGAATCCTTGCATTCCTGGGATATACCCCACTTAATCACGGTGAATGATCTTTCTAATATGCTGTTGGATTCTATTTGTTATTATTTTGTTGAGCATTTTGCACCTATGTTCGTCAGTGATATTGGCCTGTAGTTTTCTTTTTTTGGTGACATCTTTGTCTGGTTTTGGTATCAAGGTGATGGTGGCCTCATAGAATGTGCTTGTGAGTGTTCCTCCCACTGCTATATTTTGAAAGAGTTTGAGAATGTTAGGTGTTAGCTCTTCTGTAAATGTTTGATAGAATTCACCTGTGAAGCCATCTTGTCCTGGGCTCTTGTTTGTTGGAAGATTTTTAATCACAGTTTCAATTTCAGTGTTTGTGATAGGTCTGTTTTTCTTTTCTATTTCTTCCTGGTTCAGTCTTAGAAGGTTGTGTTTTTCTAAGAATTTGTCTTTCTTCAAGGTTGTCCATTTTATTGGCATATAGTTGCTTGTAGTAATCTCTGATGATCCTTTGTATTTCTGCAGTATCAGTTGTTACTTGTCCTTTTTCATTGCTAATACTGTTGATTTGAGTCTTCTCCCTTTTTTTGTTGATGAGTCAGGCTAACGGTTTATCAATTTTTTTACATTCTCAAGGAAAGAGTTTTTAGTTGTATTGATTTTTGCTATCGTTTTCTTCATTTCTTTTTCATTTATTTGTGATCTGACCTTTATGATCCCTTATCTTCTGTTAAATTTGTGATTATTTTTTTCTTCTTCCTCTAATTGCTTTAGTTTTAAGTTTAGATTGTTAGAGATTTTTCTTGTTTCTTGAAGTAGGATTGTATTGCTGTAAATTTCCCTCTTAGAACTGCTTTTGCTGCCTCCCATAACTTTTGCATTGTCGTGTTTTCATTGTCTTTTGATTCTAAGTATTTTTTGATTTCCTCTTTTATTTCTTCAGTGATCTCTTGGTTTTTTAGTGGTGTATTGTTTAGCCTCCATGTGTTTGTATTCTTTACAGATTTTTTCCTGTAATTGATATCTTGTCTCATAGCTTTGTGGTTGGAAAAGATACTTGAAACGATTTCAATTTTCTTAAATTTACCAAGGCTTGATTTGTGACCCAAGATATAATCTATCCTGGAAAATGTTCCATGAGCACCTGAGAAGAAAGTGTATTCTGTTGTTCTTGGATGGAATGTTCTATAAATACCAATTAAATCTATCTTGTTAAATGCTGCATTTAAAGCTTGTGTTTGCTTATTTATTTTTATTTTCATTGATCTGGGCATTGGGGAAAGTGGGTTATTAAAGTCCCCTATTATTGTGTTACTGTCGATTTCCCTTTTATGGCTGTTAGCATTTGCCTTATATATTGAGGTGCTCCTATGTTGGGTGCATAAATATTTTCAGTTGTTGTATCTTCTTCTTGGATTGATCCCTTCATCATTATGTAGTGTCCTTCTTTTTCTCTTGTAATAGTCTTTATTTTAAAGTTTATTTTTTCTGATATGAGAATTGCTGCTCAGACTTTGCTTTGATTTCCATTTGCATGGAATATCTTTTTCCATCCCCTCACTTTCAGTCTGTATGTTTCCCTAGGTCTGAAGTGGATCTCTTTTAGACAACATACATACAGGTCTACTTTCTGCATCCATTCAGCCAGTCTATGTCTTTTGGTTGGAGCATTTAATCCATTTATATTTAACGTAATTTTTGATATGTATGTTCCTACTAACATGTTCTTAATTGCTTTGTGTTTGTTATTGTAGGTCTTTTCCTTCTCTTGTGTTTCCTGCCTAGAGAAGTTACTGTTGCATTTGTTGTAAAGCTGGTTTGGTGGTGCTGAATTCTCTTAGCTTTTGCTTGTCTGTAATGTCTTTAATTTCTCCATCGAATCTGCATGAGTTCCTTGCTGGGTAGAGTAATCTTGATTGTAGGTTTTTCCCTTTCATCACTTTTTATATATGCTGCCACTCTCTTCTGTCTTGCAGAGTTTCTGCTGAAATATCACCTGTTAACCTTGTGAGGATTCCCTTGTTTGTTATTGTTGCTTTTCCCGTGCTACTTACAATATTTTTTCTTTGTATTTAAATTTTGATAATTTGATTACTATGTATCTTGGTGTGTTTCTCCTTAGATTTATCCTGTATTGAACTCTTTGCACTTCCTGGACTTGATTAACTATTTCTTTTCACATATTAGGGAAGTTTTCAACTATAATCTCTTGAAATATTTTGTCAGTCCCTTTCTTTTTCCCTTCTTCTTCTAGGACCCCTATAATTCAAATGTTGGTGTGTTTAATGTTGTCCCAGAAGTCTCTGAAACAGTCCTCAATTCCTGTCATTCTTTATTCATTGTTCTGCTCTGCAGTGGTTATTTCCACTATTTTGTCTTCCAGGTCACTTATCCGTTCTTCTGCCACAGTAATTCTGCTATTGATTCCTTCTAGAGAACTTTTCATTTCACTTATTGTGTTTTTCATCATTGTTTGTTTGCTCTTTAGTTCCTTTAGGTCCTTATTAAACGTATCTAGTATTTTCTCCATTCTATTTCCAAGATTTTGGATCATTTTTACCAACATTACTCTGAATTCTTTTTTAAGTCGACCGCCTATTTCCTTTTCATTTTTTTGTTCTGGTGGGTTTTTTACCATGCTCCTTCATCTGATGCATATTACTCTGTCTTCTCATTTTGCTTAACTTACTGTGTTTGGCATCTCCTTCTTGCAGGCTGTGGGTTCATAGTTCCCATTGTTTTTGGTGTCTACCACCCGTGGGTAAGATAGGTTCAGTGGGTTGTGTAGGTTTCCTGCTGGAGGGTACTGGTGCCTGTATTCTGTTGGGTGAGGCTGCATCTGTTGTTTCTAGAGGGCAGGACCACATCTGGTGGTGTGTTTTGGGGTCTTTGTGAGCTTATAATGACTTTAAGCAGCCTCTCTGCTAGTGGGTGTGGTTGTGTTCCTGTCTTGGTAGTTGTTTGGCATGGGTTATCCAGCACTGGAGCTTGTGGTCATTGAGTTGAGCTGGGTCTTAGCTTTGAGACAGAGATCTCTGGGAGAGCTCTTGATGAATGACATTACTTGGGGCCAGGAGTTCCCTAGTGTTCCAATGTCCTACACTTGGTTCTCCCACCTCAGAGGCTCAGGTCTGACAGCTGGCCGGAGCACCAAAACCCTATCAGCCACATGGCTTTTGGGAAACCTGAGGTCTTCTGCCACTGTTCAGTAGGTGTTCTATAGGAGTTGTTCCACATGTAGTTGTATTTTTGAGGTATTGGTGGGGAGGAAGTTGATCTCCATGTCTTACTCCTCTGCCATCTTGAAGGTCCCCTCTCCTCACATGTCCTGTTGCTAGAGGATCCCCATTTCATCTGGAAAGGACACAAATCTGGCAACGTCACTTCAGGCCTAGCCCATCCACCTTTCTTCCCTTTGTGCTTAGTCTGTTTCACTTGCTCATAGTGGACCCTGTGCAGGGGCCTTGCCCCCGGCCCTTCTGACCAGAGTTCCTCATGAAATAGCTGACCTGACACCTCAGCTTGGAACGTGTGCTGAAGCTCCTCACAGGACACTCAACTCAAGATGGAGGTGGGCTGTGCACAGAGACACTACATATGCCCTGCAGTGTGATCTGTGCCTACGTAGTTTGTACTTGTTTTTTTTCTATTTTTTGCCAATCTTTGCTTAACTCACGTTCACAAGATTATCTCCTGTGTTTTCTTTGACAACTCTTAAAATTTTACACTTTATATTTAGAGCTACATTCTAATTTGAGTTAATTTTTAATAAGATGTGAGTATAGGGCAAAGTTAATATATTTTGCAAATGGACTACAACTGCTTTGGCATCATTTCTTAAAAGACTATACATTATTGATCTTTTTTTTTCTGCTGTATTTTCCCCTTATCTTTATTTAGGTATACTCAAAAATAAAAATTCTATATATTTCAGATGTACCATGTGATGTTTTGATAAAACTGGAAAGAAACCAACATAGAATGCACATGAAAGCAAATGCATCTAACTCTTTACAATGAATGAAATGACCATACAGAAGAGGGTGGGGAAAATGAGCTGCAGACAATATGTTAGCTGGATACTTATACACGCTAAAGACAAAAAAGAACTGTATACACTGTACTCCAGTAGGTAAGTTCGTTTTTCACAGGGATCTAGAATAGCAATCTGAAAGTGCAGAATATATATACTAGAGTAGGATAAATAAGTTAACATATCGTAGATATGGAGAGCCAGTTTTCTGTCTGTGAGAGAAAGTAATTACAAATAAGAAAAGGTACAACTATAAAACCCAAGTTTTTATAAAGTCTCCTACTTGGCTTATTCTGGGGATTCCCCAGAACATGTCTGCATCTTCCCCAGGACGGGTCACCTGGATCTTCAGCAATTTTCCAGCCAGTTCAAAGCTTTACTGGAGTCAGAGCTATGAGTAAAGATTTTGTAGTTTGGTCCTTTACTGAAAAATTTAGACGAAGACGATCCTGCAACTTCTCATGGGGAGGAACATAAATGAATTTGTCAGAACCTTATAGTTTTTCTATCTAAATTATTGTGTTTTTTAATAGTTTTCCCCTTTTCTTGCTGAGTAGTATTAGTGGTGTGAAAAAAACAGTTTTTTTAACCACTCACCTTTTGAAGGACATTTGGATAGTATCCAGTTTTGTGCTATTACCAATAAAGCTGATATAAACCTTTCTTTACTACTTTCTGTATGAAAATAAGTTTTTACTTTTCTGGGATATATGTTTAGCAGGGTTTGGAGGGGGATCTACAGCATTAAATACCTACATTAGAGAAGAGGAGAGGTCTCAAATCAATGGTTGAGCCTTTTACCTAGGAAACTAAACTAAACCCATTATCAGGAGAAGTAAGGAAATAATCCAGATAAGAGCAAAAGTCAATAATCAACGTTCTGAAAGAAAGGTGTCTTAAAAGCCTTTTATAAACTCCTATACCCATCGAGAGAGAGAAACACATTATTTTTAAGTGTACAGAGACATGTACCAATGTCAATTTCCTTGAAAGACACAACTAAAAAGCTCATTCAAGCATTCCCATGAAGAAAACGTTGTGACCAATTTACTTCACTAGTGAAAGCTACCGAATATTTAAGGAAGAATCATTGTCAATTTTGTGTAATTTTTTCAGAAAATGAAACATAAAAGAGGATTTCCCAGCCATTTTATAAGACCAACTTTATCCTGATATGAAAACCAGAAAATTAAATTTAAACAACTAAGCAAAACTAATCCTTATTAACAAAGATAGCAAGCTTCCTATCAAAATTTAACAAATTGAATAAAGCAGTATATTAAAGAATAAAACATCATGACCAAGGATTATTTACCTCAGAAATAAGGTCTGTTTTATCACTCAAAAGTATCACTATAATTCACTATATTAACAGAATGTAAAAGAAAAATACGTGACAATATATGCCTGTGTGTATTACTATCATTTTAAATTATTTTAAATAATAATAATTATTATTTCATATATTATTTTAAATATTTGTGTGTGTATGTACCATTACTGCAATCCAGAACTACAAGGTTGTCTCTAAGGGAATAAACTATTGAAAAACACAAAAATGTGGGAAACCACCAGGAAACAATGCAAATGAAAAATCCAATACTGAAAAGATATGTATTAGTTGATTCCATTTATAAACGATTCATAAAATAACCCAGTAATAGTGAACAGACTAGTGATAGCAAAGGTTTAGGGCTGTGAAGGAAGGGTAGTGGAGTCTCTTCAGGGATATCAAGAGGGGGTGTTGTGATACAGTTAAGTATTCGATTGTAGAGAAGGGTAGAAGAAGGACAAGCTTCTGCCACTTCATTTATGTTCTGACCTTAGAGAAAGCCACAGTATCATCTTGGCCTAAGTCTTTCAGAAGAGAATAAAAAACAAGAAAAACCTTACTTATAACTCTAACTCCAGTGAAGCTTTGTACTAGATGGAAAATTCCTGAAGATTCAGGTGAGCCCTCCTATGTTCTTGGGTATCCCCAGAATAAGCCAAGTACGGAACATTATAAAACTTGGGTTCTGAAGAGGCAAGTGGAATGACAGGTCATCTTGGAGAACTGGTGGTCACATACTGCTAGGAGCCTGACAATCTAGGAGCACAGACAAGGAGCGCTACCTCAGAAACTTTTCAGTTCAGCTTCAAGTGCTATTCTTGTTGGTGACATTCTTGGTCTATTCTGTATCTCTGTTTATATTTGGCCCCCAGATTTCTCAAAGTCTTTGTTACCCACTCCATTGTGAGCTTCTGGCTTCCACTGCATTTCTTACCAGAATTTAACAGAATATGTCCTTGATTCTGGAAAAGTGTCATTCACTCTTGGTCCCTGAGCTTTCTTTGGACCACTTGCTTACTCAATTCTCATAGCAGAGTTCAAAGCAGAATCTACACTTATGTGCCCTTGTGTCTTCCCAGGTTGCATATTTGCAGGATGGAAGAGGCACGGTGCTGGAGAGAAGGGGCCTGGGGCATGTGCAGGAAATTCTGGGCATGACATGTGGTGCTGTGCTGCTGATGCTAAGCAAATCTCACTCAAATAAGCCATGCGATCTCACTAAAGAACATAGTAGCTTGTCAATAAAACAACAAGAAGTGACAAAGCATATACTTGTCACTTACAAAAACTGCTAATTAAAAAAAGTATGCACATGCCGGCAGCTTACTCAATGTGGCATGTCACCACTTAGAGAACTGGCATCCTGGACCCCCTTCCACCCCCACCCACAAACATCATCTGAGCTCTGCACATCACATAGATAATCTATTTTTCCATCACAGCAGTGCCAGCTGTCCCTTGAGGAGAAACTCAAGAATGCTCACCAAGAAAGAGAGGCAGGAGATCTTTTCAGTGGATCCTAGCCACTCCCTGGATCTTCTTATGAAGTGAAAACAGCTGGTAGCCCACTCTTGGCAGCTTCAGACTGACTGCTCCCCACACCATGGGGCTCCAAATAACCTGTGCTATGACAGGGAAGAAGCAACCACTGAAAGAGTTTTAAATTCAACACAGGCTGATTTTTCTCTCCCAGAACTAAGTGCATCCACCTCCACCAGCCAAATTTCTAAGTTCTGTGGAAACCTGCAGATTCTCTCAGATTAGAAAACTGGTTCCTATTCTTAACAAAAACCATTGGCTGCTTTGCCCCGTCATGATTCTATAAAGGTTCCAGAGTTTTCATGACATTGTTCTCTTCTCCTTCCCTCACTTTGCCCCGCCACTGTCACGGCCTTCAAATTAACCTTCCTGTCTTGGAATAAGAATAAAAACATCTTATCTCTGGCAAAAGGAGTCCAGGCAAAAGAGAGCACACCTGGAAGGAATCAGGGAGTGGGCTGGACTAGGGGAAGCTTCCCCCCAAAATTTCATTGAACCCAGAGGATTCAAAACATGAGATTCAAAGATAGTACTGCAACCCACCTTTTAGGAAAATAGCAACTTGACTCTGTTTACCGAGTGACCTTCCAGAAGACCCTGCTTTTCAGATGTCCTTTCACAAACTCTTTTCGATTCACTCTCAGGGAAGAAGTTTCTTGGGTCTTGAGACTCTCCTCCAGAAGGTCCCCAAATCCTGAGTGAATATTGGACCAACCCCTCCCCTAAATTCTGTCTTTCAGGACCAGAGTAGGTTAAATCAATAGATTGAAAAGGACTTATATTATTGGTATTTTGTCTTCTCCCCTTCCCCAGGGTGTGACTACATTTCCTGAATCACCATGACTAAAAAAACCCACTCAGGTAATTATTCCAAAAAGTATCCTGAGGCCTCTCCTATGGACAGAGCACAAGTGGCATACTTTTTAAGTTCTGCCTCAAGAGTTGTGCTTTTACTACAATGCACTTATCCTCGGAACTGAGTGTCCCAAGGATTGCATTAGGCTTTGGACACACTTGACAATAATTTATGAAAAGTGTATTCATTTGGATGTTACTTCACAATGGACGTTGTTCTTATCCAAATAATACTAACCAACATTAATTAGGTGTTTCCCACGTGCCAGACATTTTATATTGCTTCTACTTATATTAACTTATTTAATCATCATCCCAACCCTATTAAGGAAGTACTGTTACTACCCCAATGTGCACATAATATGCAAGAGGGAGCTCCACTAGAGCATCTGGAGGGAGCTCAGCCCTGCCAACACCTTGATTTTGTCCCAGTGATACTACTGTCAAATTTCTGGCCTCTAGAACTGTTCCAGAATAAATTTCTCTCATCTTAAATTGCCAGTTTTATGGACATTTGTTATAGCTGCCAAAGGACACTGTACATTTTCAGAAGCCTTTACCACCACCAACATTCCTCAGTATAAACCACACCCAACTTGAGTTGTTCATGAAAAAGAAAGTGGCTGAATCTTGGTAAGGTGAGTCTGTCAGGGATTGGTTGCTTATGATTCAGTGCATTGCTTATGGCACAGGACATAGCTCCCTAGACCCAGATGATGCAAATATTTCATTCAAAGGTGTCTTCCTCCTTAATCTACCCCCTTACTTCCAATAGTAAATTGGTAGGTTTCCTTCAACTCCTTGTAAATATGGAGTCGTGTCTTTGGTGTCAGGCATGGGTTAGGGTGGTGAGGAGATGGCCAAACCCAAATGACTAAGCACAACTTTTGGTGGCTTTAAGAGGTTGCTCCATTTCTTTTCAGGTACACTAACCTCTCAAGACCCACTTCAGGTGCCAAAAGTTAGACTTCCATTCATTTCAACATGTTTAATACTTTTGAGCATAAATAGCTGCCATCACTCAAAATATCTAAGCAGGTGGGAACTGTAGGGAGCTGCCAATTAAGGAAGGTCAGGGTAGCTGGTGAGGAGGTTGGGTTTCTGAGGTCATTGAAGTTGTTGGTTTGATGTCAATTTTTTCTGAGATACTGTGGTGAAACTGAATACTTACAAGAATCACTGAAGAATATCCATTTGGAATCTAAGGAACACAAGTGAATACAGAATGAAAATTTAGGAAGAAAAGTTTAAACTAAATAACCACAGCAAGAGGGATGTGTATATCAAGATAAATAGATAAATCAAATATAATGAAATACTAAACAACAGTTCAATCAAATAAGCTAAATCTTAACATAACATTGCATGAAAAATAAAATGCCAGTTGCAGGAAGAATACAAACTACTTGATAAAATGCATATGTGCTTTTAAAGGACATAAATTAATACTATATATTATGTATTGATTGATTCCCATGTAGTTTAAAAAATAATGGAAGAACATACAAAATGGAAGAATATACAGAGAAAGGTATTGTTGTATTTGCCTGGAGAATTTATGGTGATTTTTTTCTCTTTATAGAGACTGAAGGTTTAAACAAAGAAGGAAATGATAAATTTTCCCCCTGATTGTCAGATTTACATGGGTTTGTTTCACTAGTACATTTTATTTCTGCGTGTAGTAAAAATAGTTTTACTTTCTTAAGAGCTTATAACCAGGGAAAGAAACCTTTTTACTTTTTCAATAAATAAGATATTCAGTCATATTCTTCAGAGTTATCAGAGATGGGTGGTGCCCAGTATACTTGGTACTATTGGGGCCCAGAGTAGGCCACCCCAAAATGGACCTCAATGACTTATTGTTTATTTTGAATTAAAGTTACCATAGGAGCAGCTAAGCACAAGGGACACTCTGACCTTCCTTTCTGTCTCCCTGAAAGCAGGAAATAAATGTCATGTGAAAGACACCCTCCCTGCATCTAGAGGTAGAAGGACGCTCTTATGACAAAGACAAGGAATTCAGGCTGAGAAACCTATGTTTAAAAACCTTATTATTTCTTTAATACCCCAAACCCAAACTCTGTTTAGGTTCTTCACTAAGTGGGTATCCCAAACCTAAGTTTCTTTATTCTGTCAATTCCTCCAAATTTATTTTTTCTTTATCTAAAAGTATAAAACCTGCCTGCTTTGGCCACTTCTTAGGTTCCATTTCTATGGGACCTCCATGCACATGAAATAAAAGTTGTTTCTTTTTCTACTGTTAATCTGTCTTGTGTCAATTTTATTATTAGTCCAGGTACAAGGACTCTAAAGGGGTAGAAGGGAAAATGTCCCCCTCCCAGACACTTGTTGAGCCAAGCAGGAGGTTGGTGGGACCCTGCTTCCCACCCTAAGTCTGTTGTAACTGACAGATCCTGGAAAACCTGACAAAGGCCTGTAGAAGGTAAGATTTCTTACCATGTCAGCCTCTGCAATCTCTGTCTGTAGGGTCTGATGGGAAGGAAAGTGATGAGAGTCCCTTTTCTCTCTCTCTAAATTTATATAAGGAAGAGAAAATTTTAGTGAAGCTAGATCCTTGGATGAGCAACTCTTGGGAATCTTTTACCTCCCAGAGTTGGTCACTGTTTTTCTTTGTCTCTGTCTCTTGTGATGTTTTTCATTAGGAGCAAGAACCATAGGGCAGAACACAGGCATGGCCCTCTAAGTCTGCCCTTGGAGCCAGTCTCAGACTGGTGAGTTAATAGTTCTTACCAAACTGGTGTCAATAAGGCAAGCTTTACTGTGGGTCCCTTATGAAAAAACAGGTGAAGTTTTTTTCCTTCAATCTTATTATGTGTTCTGAGAACTTGGCTTATGTCCAGTGAAAATATTCTCTCTGGTCTCTGCCTTCAGGAAGGTGCATTTACTGGGGTGCATGTGTTGGCCAATGGAACTGACTGGGGTTCCAAGACATGAAGTCACAAGCAGCACTCTCTCTTTGTCTGGCTGTGCAAGCTCTCAGGGGAGTTTGTCATAAGGAGTCCCAATCCTTAAGGGGCCTTTCTCGTCTCAGCATGCAATGCTTGTTAGTGTTGGAATAGTCCCATTCCTGTTGCACCTGCATGGTGCAATTAACTAGTAGCACCTTTATGTCTGGAAGTACCTCGTGTTTTTGTTTGACACTGCAGACACCGTTTTCTCTACACCATTCTTACCGCCTATAGCAACAAAGGGATTTTACTTTCTTAGACTAATAAACACTGGAAGTGAACTTTCTAAATCTTGTGAGAGCATATACTAGCTCGTGACACTTGTCTTGTTTCTTTCATTAAGCCATAATAAAATGTTTATTGGTTTGAGTTCCTAGTTGAAATCAATATATGAGCCTACTCATCAATGGCCTGATGATGGATCCTTTCAATTGGCTATACTTAAAAGGTAATAAATGTTTGAAAGCTGTCATCATAATCAGCTGCCAGATTGGTACTTATGAGGGAATCAAATTATAAGGGGAAAAAAAGAGTTCTAAAGAAGCTTTTATTAAAAGAACAGAAATCCAACTTAAAAAAAATCGAATATAATTCCCCTTTCTTAAAAATCACTCCATTACTTCAGCAATTCCCCAGACCTTCCTACAAATAGTGAGGAAATAAATCAGCTGGAGGCCAATATTCAAGGGCCAACAGAATCTGTCTTTTTCTTCAAATCTCTATAAAACCAGAAGTACAACTCTAGAAACATGCCAAGGCCCACGATCTTTACTAGTCCCAAAGCCTCACGTAGTCCTCTCAAAGTGCTTTTAGATATTATAAAAAATCAAGATATTGGATGAAAATTGTCCTGCACTTAAGAAAAAATATTTTAACAATAATTACCCTAAAACTTATGATAATAGACCAATATATTCCAAAGCTCTTAGGAGAAAACTTACATTTTCTTTCTCTGTCCCTTAAAGTTATAAACCTTACCATGTCTTTGAAATGTAAAGGTACCTCACATAGCTTGAGACTGAGCCCTTATTAACTAACTCAGTGGGTAGAACATGATACTACAATTAAAAAAAAGAAAAAGAAAGAAAAGAGAGAAGGGGGCCTTTTTCAGCACAAAATGCTAAAAGGACTCTCATTCCTAAACTCTTATACATAACAACTTACCTAACATTGTATGTCCAGGGCAAATACAGATATTAAACCTCTTCTCTAAAATAAGTAAGGACTTTAGCCATCTCAGTGAATCATGATTTTTATAAACTAGGGAGTTTTGTATTGCATCTGCTTCATGACTAAATTTTTAACATGAAAATATGAGATCTCTTGTTGTGACTGCTTGTATGTATATGTTACCTCTGGGTAGGATTGCCAAATTTATTTGGAAAAGAGCTCTACTTAGTTGGCTTTAACAAACAAGTGCCTATATAAAAACTGTCAAAAAGATATTAAAAGCTAACTCGAATGTGCTTCAAGTTCACATGATCTAAGGTAACCTTTAGTAAATAAAAGCTGATTTTAAGCTTGTTGTTTCAATAAATACAGGTATGTCTTCAGAGTTAACATTAAACAAAATGCAGATAAACAACTTTTATTCCACCTGGGTTTACTTGTCAAATGGGCTAATGTTGCTTCTGATGCAAACTTTGTTAGAAAAGCAAATAAGAAAACGACATAATGTCTAACTGCTTCAATGTCTCAGGAAATTTTCATGAGTAATCTAAGTATGATTATTAAGAACAAATAGATTAAATAGATGTAAATGTGTTAAGAGTTGTTAGGTGAACTTCTTACCAATATTTGTTTTAAAAATGTCTACTGAAATAGTTTCTTAGTCTCTTTGGTAATTACATCCTTATATTTTTTGCTAAGTTAAATTAAATGATGGGAATTCGTTGAATATCTACATCATTTCCATGTAAGATAAAATATTGAAACATTAATTGTTAAACAATATAAGTTTATACTTACTTTTTAACTCTTAGCACAGAGAAACTAAGTATGTATTTGTCAGTAATTATATCTTGTGCTTTACTGAGAGACTGTACTATGAAATAACATATGTTTCTAAAATTATAAAATGTATTTGTGCTTCCTAAGCCACAAAATGCTAATACAATTCACAATTGTTTATTTTCACTAAAGAAATTAAGATTTCAAAGGTTTAAGAACTTTAATTAATATATATGGTTAAAGCTACCAGATATAATAACAGTAAAAGGATGTGTTTGGGGTAAGAAAAGGTATAAAGTACGGAGATGTTTTTTGTTTAGGAAAAAGAAAATGATTTTGTCCCAAAGTTGGTGATTTCTAAATGGGAGAGAAAACCAGGGACAAATTAAAATGGACATCGAAAACTGTAAAATATTTGTCAATAAAGGAATCTTAGGAAAGGAACTGTATGTGTGGTCAGGACTGAGTAAGACTGGAATGAATATAATTAAATAGGTGAGTTTTAATATGCAAATTAAGCGGGTAGAAAATTAGAACAGGTTTTCTCTCTTGTTAAAAGGTTTTGTTTTTGTTTTTTCTATTGGTCTGCTCCTGCTAATAAGAGATTATGAAAGGTTTTTCTTTATATTTAAGTAAACTGATAGAAGAAACAACCTGTGTCTTGTCAAAATAATCACTACATTATATGTTATCTTTATCAGGTCTTTGCTTACTTAGGAAAGCCTAGTTGTCTCAATAATAAAAAGCAAAGTTTAATATTAACCCTCTATATTTACCTATGAAGCCTTTAATTGTTGTTTTAGTTAAATGGATAACCATGATTTGTTCTACTGTCACCTATTTGACTAAGTTTTCTTAAGCTTTTTTGATAATTTTGACAAACTTCCCCAAAAGCAAATTCTAAATAAAGTCTTTTTGAGTGAGAACTAACTTTGAGATATGAAATACGTTAGAGGGCTCGTGAAGTGTCTCAAAAATTTGTTTTCTCTCCTTTATGAAAAGAGCAATGTTAAACTAAGTATATTTGATAATTTAAATTACATGGGACACATTGTCAAATAAGAAGTAACATTAACTCTTCTTTATGTTGTGTCTGTATGGATTTGTACTATAAGTTTTCCCAGAAACTATGTAAAAGTCGTGGAAGTCATATTTGTTGGGACATAAGATGTTATCTGTCATTAAAATTGAGATTTATGCTAAAGGGACTGAACCCAAGTATCAGGGAAATGCCCTAACTGACTGGCAAAAAAGCAGCAACAACAAAATCTGTAAGGTTGTGACACATGTGGTTGAAGTTCATTCTGCTTCTGCAAAAACAGAAACAAAAACCAAACCAAACAAAAAAATGCTTATTGGCAGATTTATGCGATCTCAAGTTTCGTGACAAAGCAAGTCTGCACCTAAATGAGAGAAATTAAGATGGATAAGCAATATCTGTAAATTAACAAACAGTCAGGGCAATGGGAAACCAAAATGGCCATTTGGTTCTTCTTGGCTTTCTGGAAAACCTCATTTTTTTGTTTTCATTTCTTGCATTTCTTCACCCACCATAGTGCAGTTAAAATAATTCAAATTGTAAATAGACATTTGCAGAAAAATTTCTATAAAATTGAGAAAACAGTCTACCTGCAATGTCTGAGCTGCTGGGTTCATAACCCTGGGGAAAAAATAATTTTGTCCACAGTGGCCTCAGATTCCTTTCTCTGGACCTTTTGGACATCCGCAGCTGGACTTCATTCAACTCTCACTTAATACTGGGTTATCAAAATGTTCTTGTTACTGTATGTATGTTTTTCAAATGGGTTGAATCCTTCCCCTGCTGCAAAGCTGATGCCCTCACAATGGTAAAGAAACTTTTAAAAATGTGTTTTCTGCCTGGGGTCTACCTTCCACAATCTCCAGTGATCAGGAACTCACTTCACTGGGCAAATACTATAAGCCTTAACAACAAACTTGCAAACTTCTTGGATTAGCACTGTCCCTGTCACCCTCAATTATCAGGCAAGGTCAACAGAACTAATGGAAAACTGGACTAAAAAAAACAAGAGTGAATTACATGGGAATGAATGAACTGATGAATTACTATAATTTTTATAACTTTTTGTCTAAAATACTACTGATTTTTTAACCTTTGTTTTTACAGATAAAAGGAAATTTTAAAAAATATTTACAACAATTTAGTAAGACATACTGTTATAAGCAGAGTAGAGACATTGATCTTTTTCTCCCTAACTGATCCTTCCAGAATTCAGAAACTCTCAGTGAGCATTCTTATTTCCTTGGCAGTATAGTTATTTGCATAAGTTCAATAAGAATCTGTTCTCTTTATAATACAATGCAATTAGAAACACTGATTATATTACCAAGGCTTTGACTGGAATGTCATATTGGAAAGAGACATGCATAGACAAATATGATCTGAGAGCTTGGAGGAACTAAGGCTGACTTCTTGGAGCCAATAAGGCCCCTTGGAAAAAAATCCTTGTACTTTGTTAACAGGGTTCCCAGCAGCCTTACCTGGTAAATAAGGAAGGATCCTTCCTGGAAGACCCAGGAAACTTAGGATACTTTGGGGACTTCAAGAGGAGTGGAATTCACAAAATCTAGAGTTATTATAGGCAAACCTGATGGCGAGTATCTGTTGTGACTTCTTGGCCCTGAGAGGTTATTTCAAGTTTAATCTGGGGCTTCCCTGGTGGCGCAGTGGTTGAGAGTCCGCCTGCCGATGCAGGGGACGCGGGTTCGTGCCCCGGTCCGGGAAGATCCCACATGCCGCAGAGCGGCTGGGCCCGTGAGCAATGGCCGCTGAACCTGCGCATCCGGGAGAGTCCACAACAGCGAGAGGCCCGCGTACCGCAAAAAAAAAAAAAAAAAAAAAGTTTAATCTGGAGATTTCTTATAACAAGTTCCAGCAAAACATACTTTAAAGAGCCTACATGGTCAATCACGATTCTTGCTGGACTTATGAAAATAATCAGGTCAAGTTTATTAAATTAAAACATTTTGCAAACAAATTAGTTTTTATTTGGCTTTGTAACATTAAGGTGATTTTAGAGAGAAAAAATACGTTTCAATTAAACTATAATACCCACTTGTAGATACTAAATTCTAGTGCTATTACTTTCTTTTGAGGTTTTGTTACTTACCTGAAAATTGGACTGCATACTGAATTTTTCTAGTTTTCTCCAATATCTAACTACAGTTCTCTAAAGTTTCCAGTTTTACCCTATTCTTTTGTCTTGGGATTATTGAGAACTAAAACTGCCCTTTTCCTGAAGCCCTGCAAATTGAAGCTAGATGATGTGATATAAATTTCAAAGAAATCCCTACAACAGCTCATATTTAAACAATCCTTGTGCCTGTTTCTGTATAAGCCACTCAGAAAGTTTACCCACACATCCTATTACTTCCTCAGAGATAATTCAAACTGCAGAAGATGCTTTGTCCCTGACATCTAGCAATCTGCTTGACTGACTGCAACCTGGGCTCAGAAACTGGTTTATAATCTGCTGTCTCATTAACCTTTGTTTTCCTTTTGTTCCCACAGAAGTGGCTTTCATTAAATACCTGATTCCTCTCACATACGTCTGGCTTGGGGAGCCCATCTGCATCATCACCTCATAAATGAGATACAACTGTTTAACTGATCTGTTCTCAGAACTAAAAAGTTGTTTCAATGAAATGGAGGATCCTACTAACCTGTTCTCTTTCTATATAGTCAACAGCTCAGCTTTAAATATGAGAAACGTCCAAGTTTCAGAGGAAGTAGCTGTTGGGACCCAGACTAGGCTGCCCCTAAGTGTACTTCAATGGTACATTGATCCTATTGAATTAAATTTACTTAAGATGTAGCTAAGGAAGAGGGACACTCTGACTTTCCTTTCTGTCTCCCTGAAAGGAAGAATTAAATCTCTCATATGAAATGTACACTCCCTGCATCTGGAGGTAGGAGGACACCCTTACCAGCAAAAGTAGGGAATTTCAGCTGAGAAGCCCAATTAAACAAACTTTGTTATTTCTTTAATTTACTACCCCAAGCCCAAGCTCTGTTTAGGTTCTTCACTAATTAGGTACCCAAAGCCTAAGTTTCTTTATTCTGTCAATTCCTCACAAATTTATTATTTCTTTGTCCAAAAGTATAAAAGCTTCCTACTTTGTCCACTTCTTAGGTTCCATTTCCATGAGGCCTCCATGTACATAAATTAAAATTTATGTTTCACCAGTTAATGTCTTGTTTCAATTTTATTTCAGTCACAAGAACACAAGAATGGTAAAGGGGGAAACTTCCCTATCCCCAAAAGTACCATGATATATTTCTCTTGATAAAAGTAAGCAAGCAATTAATTTTTGAACATTAATACGTGGTGGATTGTTGCTTTTTATAATTAGAGATATTTCATTTTTCAGGAGGACTTTAAACACACAAAGAGTTTCCAGGAATAAAAGATCTAATACTTTAAAATGCATATAGATATATTGTGGCTAGTGTTATATAGAGAGGGAGCTGGTGCAAGATAAAAGAGGAAGATTTCAAACAACAACTGGGCTTCCCTGGTGGTGCAGTGGTTGAGAGTCCGCCTGCCGATGCAGGGAACGCGGGTTCGTGTCCCGGTCCAGGAAGATCCCATATGCCGCGGAGCGGCTGGGCCCGTGAGCAATGGTCACTGAACCTGCGCGTCCGGGAGAGGCCACAACAGTGAGAGGCCCATGTACCGCAAAAAAACAAAACAAAACACAACAACAACAACAACTGACAAAGTTGTCTCATCAATGTCTTTATTGCCCCCAATAGCTGCATACTTATTGAGGTAATTATCCTTTTTGCTTACATATATGGCCGGCCAAATTTCACATGCAAGGTAATAAAATTGAGGACTTTTGCTCTGTCCATAGTGATGCCTTTTTCAGGGAAGCTTTACTCCCATCCCTTCCATATGTACCTCCTTGTCCTCAGGGACCTCAACATACTATATTCTGACTTTGTTTCACCATGTACAGAGGAGCTCATTTCAGGCTTTTCCCATCACAAGTCCTCTGAAACTTCCTGATAAATGGAAAGCAGAATGCTGGATTTCTAGAGTTCATGTGTCCCAAGTGGAGTAATTCCTTAATAAGCCCCCAGTAAGGCTTAGGACAGTTCAAGGCTGTGACTGATAAGTGGTGCTGTTGGCTGTCTTCTGGTACTTGTTCATTACGTTCCACCCTTGTACTAGGTATTGAAAACTTTCTGTAGAGAGATTATCTCCAAATGGCTTTAATTCTTGGCAGTCCTGTGGGTAAGAACCTGTCTAGAAAAATTTGACCTGGGAGAAAAGGGGCTAAAAGAGCACATGATGGACTGAGGTCATTTCTGGTCTACTTAAAACACAACCGTTTTTACTTCAAAGAAAGGTCTAGGGCATTTAACACACACTTTTATTCCATGTTCTATCAGCAGCTGCTGCTATCGTAAATGCTTTACAAATACTAGACTAGTTCATTTCCATCACGTAACAATCTGAAAATACAGGTGCTGTTAATGATCATATTTAACAGAGGAAGGACTTAAAGATCACAGAGGCTAAGAAACTTAAGATCAAAGAGCTACAAAGTGTTGGAGTTGGATTGATTTGAAACCAAGAAGTTTTCCTTCAGGGTAGTTTTTATATTACTAAAACTTTCTGTTTTCCCTTTCTTTAGTATCTTTATATTCATCCTATCCAGCTCTCTGAGGCCTGACTGATTTTAATAAATGACCACCTATTGATCATGGCTATAACTACAGACCCCATGAGAAGAGCTTAAAAAGTGAATAAAGTTGAGACCTCAAGCACAAAGTCCTTTGACCCACAATTTAATTTGTCCTTTACATATTTACATACACCAGATTCACTAACATGGGGGGGAGAGGATGTTGTACTTTCTCATCTCAACATAGTTGTAAGCAAGCCCCACCCATGGTCACAAACACATGGGGTCAGATAAATTAAAATCAGGATGGAGGGCTTCCCTGGTGGCACAGTGGTTGAGAGTCCGCCTGCCAATGCAGGGGACACGGGTTCGTGCCCCGGTCTGGGAAGATCCCACATGCCGCGGAGCGGCTGGGCCCGTGAGCCATGGCTGTTGAGCTTGTGCGTCCGGAGCCTGTGCTCCGCAATGGGAGAGGCCACAACAGCGAGAGGCCCGCGTACCGCAAAAAAAAGAAAAAAATCAGGATGGAGCCTGGAAGGATAGAGCCTACACCTCTCACTCATGACTCAGTGTGTGTCCATGGAAATAAACAACATAAAAGCATTAGGAAAAGAACCAGATATTATAGAAAAGCATCCATGGTCTCTCCCTCCTCTAAATCGCATTATCTTTGAGTGGTCAGAAACACATTCTCCATCAAGCCACCAGTTATTTAATTTACTTAATTTGAGCAAGAAGTCTCTAGAAACATTGTAAATTTCTCCCATTCAGAAATAGCTTTCTTTCCTCTAGATTCCTCCTCTATAAAGCCTTGAATTTGAATTATAAGGGAGGGCATGGGTGAAAGCTCAGAGGCCCTACAGAGGGTCCTGACGTAAGGAAATTCCAGCATCAGGAGGAGCCTCTTCCTGGAACACCCTGGGAATTGTCACAGATGTGTTCCCATCCCCCAGGCAGGTTGGCAAACTGTCCAAGTCAAAGGCAGGATTTGCCCTTCCCCAGCAGCAACCAGATGCTCTGTTCCCATGATCCCGAGCACAAGGGGAAAGAACTGAGTCCTTCCAGGAAGAGTGATGGCTGGTGTGAGAGGGAGGGCAGCAGGGGGCAGGCAGCGAGAGTGTGAACCTATAATGGGACAATCTGTGGGACACAGGGACAAGAGGGGCAGTGGGGCAAAATGTGGAGTGACTCTGCTTGGGGCAAGTGGGGAAAGCAGCTTGAAATCACAGAACTTAACTAACTTGTTCAATATCTTACTGTCAAAGAAAGAGGGGCTAAAATTCAACACTTCTGTCTTCCAGTATATTTTTTCCTTCCTTTGCTTTCTCTCAAAATTCATGCTGTTCTTATCTCTGAACACCCCCACTTGCAGATTTCCTACTGGGTCCTTGTTTTGTTGGCTCTCCCCTGCCATCAGTTTCCTGACCCGTCCTCTGACTGTATTGCTCTGATATGATTTCAACGGATTGACCAAACCACTCCTTCATTTGAACTGTGACCATCTTCCAAGTAGCCTGTAAGCCCATGCTGCTTTTCTTCCATTGAGCACACTTTAAGGTCAGTCAGGATCACACACCATCCCTTGCAAATGGACCTCCTGGAATCTTTAAACATCTCTCTGATGGGACCATGCTGGTCTGTCCTCAGACTCTGCCATCTGGTGGATGTTTTCAACACTGGTGTTTTCCTTATTTTTCTAACTTCAGGGTACAATAAGGTCAGACAGAGAATGCTCTTTCACAATATTTTCCTTAAGCATGGCCTGATACAGGCTTAGGATATACCAGAAGACAGGCTAAATCTGTTCACTAAGATCTGACAGGCATAGGGCCTTTGATACTCAGAGAAGGTAATTTTCACTAAACAAGAGTGATTCCAGCCTAAGCCCCACATATTTTATCCCATGGAAACCCCACTGTATTAGTTTAATTTTGCTGTGTGACAAACTCCCACTTGCTTTCAGGTTATTGGCAGAATTCAGTTCCTGGTAGTTGTAGGACTGAGGTCCCATTTCCTGCTGGCTGTCCACTGAGGTGCCACTCTCAACTGGTCACCTCCATCTACTAAACCAGCAAAGACACACTAAATCTTTGTGGTGCTTTGAATCTTTTGACTTCCCCTTACACTGTCAATCAGAGAAAACTGCATCTAAATGGCTCTTGTAATTAGATTGGGCCCACTTCAAAAATCTCCCAGAAAGTTTTCATTTTATTGACTCAGTTAACTGATTTGTGACCTGAATTGCTTCTTCAATAATCCATTTTGCCATATAATATCACATAATGAGGGGTTAGTATCTCATTATGCTAAAGGCTCTTTTCACAATCAAGGGGAGACAACATATAAGATCAAGGTTCATTGGGGGTCTTTGGCATTCTATACCACCCAGATTTGTCTGCCATTCATGCTTCCCTGAGATGAACCTCACTCAAACCTGTATAATGAGAATAATCTCCCTATCTCTTATATGAAAGCACCTGAAAGATTGGAGATGGAAACATTTCCTCTGGTATTTGCTTGTACTTGCCCCTGTGGCCATTCTCCACCTCTCTCCCAACCACCCCCACCTTGTACAGAAAATCAGCCCCTGTATCTCTTCCCTCACTTAGAGAAAATCTAGGTCACCCAAGTTATATTTGCTAATTTTCAAGAACATTCCCTTTTTTCTTGACAGTAGCTGAACCTCAACACACCTTGCCATGCTAGAGCTCCATAAAACAATAAACATTTCTAACCCAAATCAGAATGTTCCTTGGGAGGCTTCTCAGGCCAGGTATTTTGAATAAAGGCTAACAGTGCTCTGCTTGATTTCCTCCCAGTTTTTGGTGCAGTGACTTGGACAGAGCTGGACAGATACAGCTAAAAGAGAATGCAGACAAGCGAGCCCCAGAGAAATGACACTTGAGCCCTGGTCAAACTGAGCTCAAAGCCTTCCTCACTGTTAGAGTTTTCAGTTATGTATCCAGTAAATACCTTTACTTTTTTGAGCCAAATTATGTTAGGATTTTTCTTACTTTCAACTACAAATATCCTATCTAACACAATGGGTTCCAACAGGAAGAAGAGGATCTGGTCCCCACAGCTGTGGTAGCCCACCTGCCATCGAAGGGAGAACTCAACTAAAATAGAAACTGGCACAAGCACAATCACTGTGAACTTTTCAAACCCATGTTGTTACTTTAAATAGGGAAGAAAATCAAGACCCCTGGCATTGTACAATCATAAATTTATTTAAACTGATTGAGAAGTGTTTCCACCAAAAATGCTGAAGGAATATTTAGTCAAGGCTGTCTATCCTAGAAAGAACAAATGAAATTTAACAAACATTAGAAAAAAAAGACACTGACCATTCATTTCATCTCTTTATTTGAGAAGCAATACCCTTACATAGCAATGCTATAGTGTTCTTGACCCATATGGAAAATTTTGTCAGTGGTCTCATATGATAATTTTTCCCATGTTAGGGAACTGGCCCAAAACATTTATTTTTTCCACAAAGGAAGCCAGTGGAAAGGGAGGGGTGGTGATAAGGTGGAAGACAGATTAGTGGTCTTGAAATATGCAGATACACGAAAAGGCTGGGTCTTGCCTTCGGTTAGGTAAGGAGAATTTCTTAAAAAAAAAACCATTAGTTTTTCATCCAAAAAGTGTTAAGAAAAATCCTGCTAGACATTAAAGTCACACCAACTCTAGTCCTGACTGAGGTCAGAGTGCTTTTAAGGCCCAAGGACAGAGGACCTACTGGGGTCCTTTCTCACAAGTACCCTATAGGAACAAGGCAACATGTGGTTAGATGGACCACTGCTAGCTGAACATGGTAAGTTAAGTACAGAATTTGACAGATATTAGGAAACTGTACTTAGTCTGACAGATTACATTTATGTCTGTTGAAACCAATCACAACAAAAACAGGTTTCATTTTGATTATCCATTTAAGTAGTCTGTTAATTCATTTGCATTGATTTTATGAATATTAATAAAATCTGTTCATTATGTTTCACACTGATGGTTTAGGAAGTACAGTTCTAAACATCATAACATACCCTAAGACTGGTTGCCTCATACCCTCAGAAACCTGTCTTGGGGGAATGTGTGAGCAATAGAGTGTGTGGGAGAGAGATGCCTTTATATGTCCACAACACACATTCTACAGAAGCAATGCTGATGTACCTCAATATAAATACACAATACACAAATATGCTAAGAAGAAGAATATATTATATATATATATATAATATATATATATAATATATATATATATATATATATATAATATATATATATATATATATATATATATATATATATTATATATATATATATGTAGTTATTTCCCCAGGGACCTGGGTGAAATTGACCAGAGATGATTGACCAAAGTTTGTCCTTGCCCACCCACTTCTTCCTTCTCAGAGTTTGTCTATGGAAATGAAGCAGAGAAGACAGGCAGGGGAAGACTAACATTTTTATTATGAACCTTGAAAAACCAGGTTATGGAACACACAAAAGAGCCTGGAATTAGGTTGGGGAGAAGGGAAGGTCAGAATAAGGTGGTCATGTTGGGGGTATGGGAAGCATATCTCCCTTTGGGACGGGTCTTCACCCTTGGTTCCAAGTCCATGATGAGCTGAACACCAGACTCAAGCTGCTGACTTCCCATCTGACTTAGCCCTTGAACTTGCAGGCATAGGGTAAGTTCACATAACAGTTTTAATCTCTCCACTTCAGATACCCTGGAGAGACAAAAGAGCTCAAGTGAATGGGGCTGGTGGATCTTGAGAACCCAATGGGGATGCATCCCAGATTCTGGCCTAGGACTCAAAGGCCCTCCCTCATCTTCACCAGGGTCCCACTCCAGGGGAAAGAGAGAGAAAGAAAGGAGAGGCAAGAGGGGATGGGAACAGACAAGCCAATATTACAGTTCCAGCCCAGGAGGATTCTCTGAAAACCAGGCCCAGAAATGGGGAATGAGGGGATGAAAAAGCCTGAGCAGAAGTGATCTCCTCTGTTTCTTTTTATTTTTTAACATCTTTATTGGAGTATAATTGCCTTACAATGGTGTGTTAGTTTCTGTTTTATAACAAAGTGAATCAGTTATACATATACATATGTCCCCCTATCTCTTCGCTCTTTCATCTCTGTCCCTCCCACCCTCCCTATCCCACCCCTCTAGGTGGTCACAAAGCACAGAGATGATCTCCCTGTGCTATGCAGCTGCTTCCCACTAGCTATCTATTTTACGTTTGGTAGTGTATATATGTCCATGCCACTCTCTCACTTTGTCACAGCTTACCCTTCCCCCTGTTTCTTACCTGTGTTTCTTACCTGTATTTCTTGATGGTCTCTAACAGTAGCCAGGGTTTGAGATAGTGAATGGATTTCTCTCCCAGGCAACATAATTGAGCACATCAGTGCTACTCCACTCCCATCCACCGGCATTGGGCTCAGAGCCCTATAGAGCAGAGGATGGAGTCAGGTGAGGTGGAAAGGCCTTTAGAGTTCTCCTGGTCTGATTCCATCAGGTGGAACGACTGATCCCCTCCCCAGCATCATGGAATTAGTTCTGCTCTACCAGGTGATGCCCCATAGCTCTCCTCTGGGAAACTCTCCTGAACTCTTTGCTCCTATTGGCAAATTCCAAAGCAAATGATCATAAATACCAATGGCATCCCTATGAGTAATGTGCCACTGTGTGAACTGCACTTGGTGGTGCACTTGTAATTACCCTCAGAACCTCCAAGACAATGTGTTTTATAAAAGGGAAAAATGTGTCAATCCTAAATCTTCATTTATCACTTGCTAAGCACAGCATGTGCAGGCTCAGGGAAGCTCAGAGAACTGAATTACAAGGCATGATGTGTGAATTGTGTAAAAATTTGACAAGAGGCAGATTAATTTTAGCTGGAGGCTAGGGACCTGCACAGAACTCAGCTCTGCAGCTGGCCTCAAGGCTCTCCATTTTCTCCAATTAGCCCCTGAGTTCCAGGGCTCTCTAGGATATTTTTTTGGCAGGGGCAGGGGACAGGGTGGGGCCTGGGTGGCCATAGCATCTTGGGAGATTAAAGATGATGTAAGTGTACCTCTGTGGGGTCATGGAGCCCAATCAGATGTCTGAGAGGGTTTTCAAGTTGTTCTTGACCAGGGAGGCCACGAAGGATCCCTCAGCCCCACTGAGCACAGACACAAGGTGTCCTGAGGGCCTCTTCTGGCAGGCCATCTGTGTGGAGAAGGGAGATATTGAGGAGGAGCTTGAAATCCTCACCAAGGGAAGTGCAGGGACAAGGTAGGTGAGAAGGGGTTGTGATTGCAAAAGATGAGGTGCTCATTCTCACCCTCAAGAAACTCTAGAGAATGGAGACTCGCAGCCCCCAAACCCTGCCTCTAATTTGCTTCTCCTTAGCAGCCCGAACTGCAAATCCCAGCACTCACGTCTGCATTCATCCAGGTTTTAGGAGCTGTAAACAAGGCATAACAGTAGCACGCATAGGCTATGGAGCCTTTCGGACAGCTGATCCATGCAGAGGGCAATTCCTTCTGGGAATCTGCCCCTGAGGAGGAAAAAATAAAGGAGAGGGATGGGGTGAAATGGAGAGAGGGGATTGGAGTGGGGAGGTGACCTTGAATAATATCTATGAGGCCAGTGCTTGGGGAAGTGCCTTCACACTCCTGACAGCCTGTCACCGTTGCCAATACTCCCAGGATTTTTTTTTTTTTGTATCATGAACTAGACCTAGTAATTGGGAGATGGTCTGTTTTCTTTTTATTCATCTGTCTTATTCAAAAGTCCAACTTTTCTCCTCTTCTGGGCTGACTATTCTTCTACTGGATCCTTCAGTCTTTCTCCTTCTATTCATCTCATTAAAAACACTCTATACTTTCCCTCCTTAATCACCCACATAAATTAGGTTCTACTGAGAAAATGGAAATCATCTCATCCCACTGGTACTGGACCACTGGGGAGACTCCCACCACTAGTTACCCTGAAGGAAGGAGTGATGATACAGGAATTGCAGGCAGTGTTGTCGTGTGGGGATGTACCATTACCATGGGAGGCACACAGCAACTTTCCTCCTCTTCTTGGCCCTGAATAAACACTGGGAACCCAGTGCTAGAGGCAGAGAAGTCTCACCTTGGATATGAGACAGGAGCATCAAGCAGGAAAGCAGCATCCAGGACAGGCTGGGGAGGCCCATAGAAGGCATCATTTTGTCTGTGATGTGCAGAGACAACCAGAGAACTAAAGGAAGGGTGGTCAGAGAGAGGGCATGAGAACCCCCCAGTTGTACCTCTTGTCTTTTCCTCTGTCTAGTTCCCTAGGAATAAATCCATCTTGATAACATCTATCCCCTTCCATACTTCTGGAAAGAATTGGAAAACTGTACATCCTACTACACCTGAGACCTCCCAGGACTGCCTTTACCTGGTCTCAAAGCTCCTACGTTCTCTGCAGACAGGGATCCTTGTATACCTTCCCTGAAATGTGTGAGGTGAAACCCCTGTCAGGGATATCATCTCCTCTCAGCTCCCACTTACCTGTCTTGCAGGGATCTGGGCTGGTTGGTCAGGACAGAAAAAACTGGGTTTTTATAAGAGGATTTGAAAGAGGGGTGCTGAAATGAATAACAGGAAACTGGAGAAATGAAAGGGGCCATGTAGAAGTGTCTGGCATTGCTTCAAGGAGACTTCCACCACAGGGAGGAGATCCTTCCCATCAAAGCCTGGGAATAGCCACAGCTGTTACTTCTTTTTTTTTGAGCAGACCAGTACTTTCTCAGGAACAGGTGAAGTTTATGCTTTTGCCATCCTTGTCCAGGTAACTGGTCTGAAAAACGTATAGAAATGAAGGCAGCCTGGTGGCTCGAATTCTGTTTCATGGTTTAGAAAATATGTGACATTGGATAGTTAAAGAAGTACTAAAAGTGTATTTTTGGGAAATCTGTCAAGAACTGACTCTTGTTGGCATATGTATGAGTTTCATTAATCCCTGTCTTTTAAGATTAAAGAGAACCAAACTAGTAATAAGTAAAAGTTGGGTGAGTATAACATTGGAAAATATTGCTGAGGGCAAGATATTAGTTGAGGGAAACAAAAGAATTGAAGCAATGGGAAAGAGCAATGTTTCAGCATTGCTTTCTCCTTATTGGAACAAGGTGTAAAGGAAGTATGGAGTGTTCTAAGGCAATAGACAAACCAGGATCAGGTAGATTTGCCTTCTGGCCAACTCTGTGTGGGAAGACTGAGAAATAATTCCTCAGTTCACTTCAATTCCGAACCGGGGATTTGATACCTCAGAGTGGCATTCTCAGACCATGACGTGCAGTCCCCTGGGGGTCTTCAAGACCATTTCAGGGGTACTGTAATATTTCAATTTTCATAACTTTACTAAAATATTATTTGCCTTCTTCTCTGTGTTGACGTTTGCACTGATGGGGCACAGGCAACTGTGGGTAAATTTCGGGGTCCTCAGCATTCACCAAGATAGGGGTGTCAACCTGTGTTCTTCACTCCCATGCACTTGCAAGAAGCAAACAAATACGTTCACTCTAAAATGTCCTTCGGGACTTCCCTGGCTGTCCAGTGGTTAAGACTACATGCTTCTGCTCCAGGGGTCATGGGTTTGATCCCTGGTCAGAGAACTAAGATCCCGCATGCCACATGGTACCTCCAAAAAAAGAAAAAAAATGACATTGATGAAGCAGTAAAGATAACTCATTTTAGTAAATATATATTTTTAATTTTTATTTTATATTGGAATATAGTTGATTAACGATGTTGTGTTAGTTTCAGGTGTACAGAAAAGTGATTCATTTATATATATACATGTATCTATTTTTTTTCAAATTCTTTTCACATTTAGGTTATTGCAGAATATTGAGCAGAGTTCCCTGTGCCATACAGTAGGTCCTTGGTGGTTATCAATTTTATTTTATTTTATTTATTTATTTAATAAATTTTTATTTATTTTATTTATTTATTTTTGGCTGTATTGGGTCTTTGCTACTGCGTGCGGGCTTTCTCTAGTTGTGGAGAGCAGGGGCTACTCTTCGTTGAGGTGTGCAGACTTCTCACTGCAGTGGCTTCTCTTGTTGTGGAGCATGGGATGTAGGTGTGCAGGCTTCAGTAGTTGTGGCACATGGGCTCAGTAGTTGTGGCTCACGGACTGTAGAGCACAGGCTCAGTAGTTGTGGTGCACGGGCTTAGTTGTTCTGTGGCATGTGGGGTCTTCCCGGACCAGGGCTCGAAGCTGTGTCCCCTGCCTTGGCAGGCAGATTCTTAACCACTGCTCCACCAGGGAAGCCCAGTTATCAATTTTAAATATAGCAGTGTGCACATGTCAATCCCAAACTCCTAATCTTAACACTTGAATACATTTCTTAAAAATTCTGTATGACTAATTGGAAGGCTTGCGTACTAAAGTATAATGGTTATCTTGGAAAAAACCTTTGTAATCCACCATTTTCGTGGAAGACAATTCTTTCTTGAAAGATGGACTGAGAGACAAACTTGTTAATCACATATGGGCGTTTTGTTGACATTTAAAAAAATGATCAAAATGAGATATTAAATAAATATTTTAAAATCCTTGTTTAACATATAATATTATAAATATCAATATTTATTATAAATATCAATAATTCTTATGAATAAAAATTCTTTGGTGTCCTCAATACTTTTTAAGAGTATAAAGTGTCCTGAGATCAAAATGGTTTGATAACATCTGATTAACAACTAGATACCAATTTCCAGGATATATTGGGGATGGAGACAAATTTTATGTTACAAAACAGGGATACAATCAGCAAAGTCTAGAAGGTGGGGTAAACTCTACAGGATAGATGACTCCATTTCCTTAGCAAATGAATTTAAGGAAGTAAAGCAATATGAAATTCTTAACATTTGAGAGATGTATTCATCAAATACAAGGTATGTCTCATGTTTAGATTATGATTTGAACAAATCAGATGAGAAAATAATTTTGAGACACTTGACTAGCTGTGAACATTTGAAAATATTAAGGGGTTCTCTTATTTTTAGGTGCGATTACAATATTGTACTTATATTTAAAGTGATATTATCATTTACAGATAGGTGATAGAATACTTACAGTTAAAATATGTTGTTCAGGATTTGTTTCAAAGTAATCCAGTGTAGTAAGGGTAAGAAAAGGAATATAGATGAAATGAAAGGCCATGAGGGATAATTGTCATTGCTTGGTGATAGATACCTAGAGGATCATCGTACTGTTCATTTTGGGTTTCTTTGATTATTTTTTCATAAAATATTGGGGAAATTTTCTGGAAAAAAGAAAAACTGAGACTCAACAATTGTTGAGAAAAAATTTTAAGACCAGTCTGACTCAAGAATATAGCTGCAAAATTCTTGAACAAAATACTAAGCCAAAGAAGTTTACCAAAGTATGTAATAAATGAAGGAAAGAATATTTTAGTAAAAATATTACTAAATATAACCACTTTAAAACAAAAATAAAAATAAAATAACAAAGTAAATGTGAAGAGAAAAATGAGAAAATACTTAATATAGATATATATCTGACAAAGAATTGATTTCTAGAATACGTTTATAACAGTAAATTCAACAAGAAATTGAACAATACATTCATTAGAAAAGAAGAGTGAAAAAACATGAGCATGCATTTCAGTAAAGAAGAAGCACAGTGATCAATACATATATGACAATATGTTAACCTCATTAGCAACCAATGAAATTAAAATCAAAATGAAATATTTTACACCTATCAGAATGACAAAAAAGAAATTTTGACTTTCCAAAATTTTGGTGAGGATTTGGAGCAATGAGTTGTCCATATTGCTGCTGGCAGTAGTGTAAATTGATAGAACCCTTTGGGAAAACTGGCATTTTCTTACAGCCTGATACTCAATCATTCCACTCCTAGGAATATACAGTTTGCATATAAATGCCAAGTAGTATGTATACACATGATGTTAATAGCATCACTATTTATAATGGCAAAAAAGCCAAAAACAAACCAAATGTCCATTAACAGGAAACTGGATAAACATTTTGTGGTTTAAACAAGCAATGTATCTGAGTGAAACTGAGTGAACCACAGTTACAAGCATCGGTATGGCTTAAACTCAAAAACATAATGTTGAGGAAAATTTATCAAAATACAGAAGATTATAAACTGTGTAATTTCATTGTTTAAAAGGTCAAAAACAAAATTTGAAAAGGCTTCTATATCATTTAGGCATACTTATACATAATAAATTATCTTAAGAGAAGGGGAATGATAAACTCAAAATTCTGAATTGTTATCTCTGAACGAAGGGAGAAGGAAATTGTTGGAATGAGGACACAGGAAGCTTCAGATATATTAGCAGTTATATACTTTTTAAGTATAGTGGTGGTTACTTGAATTAAAAAAAAATGTTCTTTTAATAATATACATAATACTTTTATTGTCTTCTCTATATAAAATATGGTATTAAAAGTTAAAGAAAATTGAATTAAGTAATGTAGGAAGACCAGAAATAATTTTAAATGGTCTTTAAATTATTAGAGTTAGCCCACAGAAATCAATCTAAAACAACTGTTGAACTTCAAACAAAGGTTTCATCAAGATAGTTGTCAGGTTTTAGTCATCTGAAGGCTTGACTGGGGATGGACTATCCACTTCCAAAATGAATCATTAACATGTTAAATTTGTGCTGGCTGTTGGTAGAAGGCTTCAGTTCCTTAGCACATGGACCTTTCCATATGGCTTCTGGAGTGTTCTTACAATGTTGTGATTAGCTTCCTCCAGCACAAGTGATCCAAGAGAAAGCAAGGCAAGAGCTGCAATGTCGTTTAAAACATAGCTTTAGATGTTGCACGTGGTCATTTCTGTAATCTCTTATTAGTTACACTTGTCAGTTCAGTCCGATATGGTATGGACTTATACGAGTGTGTAAATACCAGGAGGTAGGGATCATTAGGTCTTATCATAATAGCTTGCTACCAGAATTGGAACCTGATACTTTATCAGTCAGAAGTCAGAAGTCCTATATAAGAGAGCTGCTCCTTTATTTATTTATTTTTTTCTCCTCTAGAAGATCCTTCTGAAAGTATATAATATATACCATTTTTACATAGGAGGAGAAATTCCACTCAATTCCATCCAGCATCCCTCAAACTTCAAATAAACTTGGATGTGTGTGAGAGTAGGAGACAGGGTGTTTATCTCCTGCTAGTTACAGAATCTGATGCTTATGGCCCTACCTATTCAAAATGTTCAGTTATAAACTGAATTTATCATTCCTCTCCTGTTTAAAATCTTTCAGTAGTTTCTTCATTATATATTTTTGTGATTAGCTATTGCTGCACAGCAAACTATCCCTATTTAGTGGCTTAAATAAACAATTTATTATTATTTCTCATGGTTTTGAGAGTTAACTAGGCATACTTATATGGTTCTTCCTAGGGATTTCTCATGCAGATAATGACTGCAACTGGAGTCATATGAAGGATCAAATGGAGAACTGAACCTCAAAGATGACCACATACAGGACTGTACTTGATGCTGACTATTATTGGCTGAGAGCTCACTTGGGTCTGTTAATTAGTGTGTCAGCACAGGGCCTTTCTATGTGGCTTGGACTTCTTATAGCATGAAGGTGTCAGGATAGCAGGACTTTCATTGTTGATCAGGGCTCTTAAAGGGCAAAGAAGAAGTGACCAGTTATCTTAGAATAGGTTGAGAAATGACATTATGCCATGTACACCATACTCTACTGGTCAAGCATGTGTTTGTATTCCCAGCATCTAGAACTTTAAGCACTCAGTGATGCTTACTGAACAAAGTAATAGATTTATTCATAATGATTTTGATAATTATAGCAGCTGCATTTAATTTCATAATGCCTTACAGGTTTAGAAGACTTGGATTTTGGTGTTTTTTTACATCTTTATTGGAGTATAATTGCTTTACAATGGTGTTAGTTTCTGCTTTATAACAAAGTGAATCAATTATAAATATATATATGTTCCCATATCTCCTCCCTTTTGCATCTCCCTCCCTCCCACCCTCCCTATCCCACCCATCCAGGTGATCACAAAGCACCGAGCTGATCTCCCTGTGCTATGCGG
>RJWK010006432.1:0-20519 GCA_004363435.1 Platanista minor
AAAAAAAAAAAAAAAAAAGTAAGTAGATAGTGCTGATAAACATTTTAGCTCATGGAACTTGGTTAGGTTGGCTGGGGGTACAAGTCCCCAAACTACCTCTTGCAGTAGCAGTAGCCAGGGTGAAGGATTTAGTGAAGCGGTACTTTAGGTTTGGGGTGGGATTGGAGAAGTGGGGCAAGACCAACAGCCTCTCTCTCATCCCTTCTCCCTTCCCTGTCTGAGATCTCACATTCCATCTATCACAGGGTTGTCAAGGAGACGCTGTGGGTACCAAGGAACTCACTTGGCAATCAGAGCATCATGCTTTGAGGGTGAGGTGCTTGGGCTAGGAGAGTGGAATACCATTCCAGAGGAAGAGCCACACAAATGCCTTAATATGAGCCCATTTCTACCCCTGCTGATGAGTGACTTAAGAGTTCTTGGTTTTCTCTTGTTGTCCTTCTTCCCTCCCCTCTGTCTTTCCATGGGTGGGGAAAGGGTGTTTTGAGTAGAGCTTGATTTCCAAAGCACCTGGCCTCTTCACAGTCTCAAGTAGCAGTTTCATTTAGAATGCAAAGTGGAACATCTTTTGGATACCTTTTCTATATATTCTATAAAGCTTTACATATGTGAGGGTGTGGGAAGGTGTTTATAAAACACCCTAGAACTTTCTTCCTTAATGATCAGAAAGCAAAAAAAAAAAAAGGAAAAAATTAAACCACAATTAAGATTTGCCTTTCAAACCCTCAGGTGTTAACCTCTAACCAGGTGGCCCTGGTCACCATCAGAGTACTGGAACCAAGAAGACCTGTTCCTTTTTTGAGTTTATTCTGGACTCTTGGAGTGGAAAATGAGCTTGTTCCTACTGGAGTTTAATTCCATTGCTTTTGACTCCAGAAAGACCCCCGTGCCTTTTGACAATGGCCAGGGTTTTATTTTCACACCAGTCTTTCCCAAAGGAAACTCATTCCAAATACTTACCTTTTCCACTGAGGTCTTAGAAGGAAAATGGAATTCTGGTTCATACTGTGGTCTCTTGTAACCTCAGGTCTTTAATGTGATCACTTTCAAATTTAAAAGATCCAGGTGGAAGTATTTTTACTATGCTGGTAATCTACACAATACCTGAATTCTTACACTGTTATGTTTCAGTATAAGTGGTGACTTTTTCTCTTTACGTCTGATCTGGTTTCATTCCCATAATACAGCCACCCGATTTTGTGAGGGGGGAATAATATATGGTTTTTGTACAAACATGTTTCTCAATGTGTTATTTTGGAAAAGTGAAAAGAGGGAGTTTTTAGAGATTGGAAGAAGTTCATCAAGAAGGCCTAATCTCCCTCTTTTTCAGTGAATAAATGGAACATCAATTCTGGATTCTAGTCCCATTCTCTGCGTTCATGTACCAGTTTCTTCATGTGTCCCAAGAAGAATCTAAATATTCAGCCTCACCTGGTCTTGGTCATCAATTAATGTTCAGTGGTGCGGGTTTCCTGACTGACCGACCACCTTCTCACCTTCATGAGGCTTAAGGAACATATGGTTGATGTGCCTTGCCCACTTGTTATTTCCATGGTCAAAGTGGAGAAAGATGAGTGGAAGTTCTCCAGGAAGGGTGGCCAACATCCTGGCACCTCCAAGAGAGGAGTAGTTCTGCTTGGTGCAGTAGAGAATGTTTGTCAGGTTGCCGTTTAGACAGCCTCAAGTTGGAGGCCGGCCTTGAGGGCAGATGATTCTGTGAACTTTGATACGCTCTCATGGACAGCCTTTGAGCACCCACAGGGTGCACACCCTGTGCAGAAAACAGAAACCAGTGCTTTCAAGATGCTTGTGAACCCAGTGGAGCAAAAGAAGCGGATTCTGTGTCTGCCAGGAGGTGAACACTTGGCTCTTCACGGAAGTGTGTCACCTGATTGTGCTGTGCTTTCTGACCTGTTCGACTCTTCCCTCTAGTAAAGAGTGCTAGAGCTAGCTGGGTCTCACAGGACTCCTACACTTCCCTCAGGGTTATAAGGAAAGTTAATCCTTGATTCAGTCTGAAGACCGGTTTATAAACCTGAGTGTGAGTTCTTTTTAGAGCACACCAAGATATGCACAATTAACCAGGTTTCCACAGGTTCCTCCGATCCTTCCTGTGGAATGATTCCCCCAAATGCGATTAAGAACAGCAGTTTTCCAACTTCATTGCAGGTCAGGATCACCTGCAAGTTTAACATACAGCTTCTGGGCCCGATCCTCAAAGCTTCTGATTCAGCAGGTTTGGGGTATGTTCTGAAATTTTGCCTTTTTAACAGATTCCCAGGAGATCCTGATGCAGCTAGTCATGGGACCACTCTTTGAGAACTACTGGTTAAGAAGATTGTATGGTAGAGCAAGCTCTCTGCAGTTCCTGACAGTCATTCTGTGAGCCGTTAGTCTAGTAAACTTTTGAGAGCCTACTGTGTGGCAGGCACTAGAACTTGGATGCAGTCATTATTATGAATAAGGTTAGGCAAGGCCCCTGTACTCCAGGCCGCTTACATTTTTGTAGAAAAATGGGGGATAAGGTATATATGGTCTGGAGGATACCAGACCATAAATAGTTTAGATAGTGCCAAGTGTTCATGAAGTAAAAGGAACAGTCTAATTAATCAGTTGTTTTCTGGGGGGCAGTGTATATTAGTCTGTGAATTGGATGTTCTTCCATGATTTCTGTCCTGTGAGGTTTGGTAACCTGAGGGTTGACTTTCATTCCTGAAAACCTCCATCTGAATAATCAGAGAGCTCTTTCATCTGGATACCCAGTGTATCCAATGCCAACTAACCCCTGTTCTTTCTGCAAACCTCTGCCTGTGATTTTTATTATAAAGCCCCTGCTTTCTACAGTTCCAAGAGCATAGCTGTTATTCAGTTGCTCCACTATTGTTGAAGGGGGACTTCTTCCTGGGAACAATGTGAAAGCACCTTGATCCCCTGTTAATGGATTATCTCCACTTAAGTCATCTTTCAGAAAGAGATGGAAAGATATATTCTTGAAGGAAATGCTGTCTGCCTTCAAGCCCAGGACGCTTGATGTTGGACCTCCTTGTGAACAACTCCCCTGAACTTCATTTCCCTGTGGCTCGCTTTAGCCCTGCCACTAGTCTTGTCATTAGGAAGCACCTTTGATCCTGAACTCCTTAATACAGACCTGAGACAGGACTGCCATACCCAAAGGGTGACTAAAAGGGTAGAAGGAGAGAGTTCTATAAATCAACCTAGACAAAGTTTCCAAAATTAATTATAGCTGTTTCTCTCTTGGACCACCCATCCCTATTCCAGCTCTCATGGGACCCCAGTGGAAGAGAGCCTTGTCTTGTCCCCTGTCTTCTTGCTCCTGGCCTGCCGTGTAAAACTGGAGCCATCTTTACTCCTTACTGCCCCCAGAGGCCTTTCCAGGCCCCTCCAAACCCATGGGGAGCAGCCAGGTGACTGATTTCTGGCAGCCACCTTACACCACCACCTACCCCTAGGGTACAGCCTTTGCAGGCCTCAGCAAAATCACCATGCCTGAATACAGTACAGTTACCACTACTGTCAAACAGCTGTGACAGGAAGACACCTCCCACTCTGGTTCTGCGGCTGTCTTCCCTCACTATCTGGTGGTCCTGAAGGGCTTAGGAAGTGGGCAGGGCTCTTGATTTCTTTGGCTGGTTTGGCCCTGACACTAATGGATTTCCCACGGCCATCCAAATTGACTGTGGCATTCCTTGTTTCAGTCTTCATATTCTGCGTTAGCTGTGGGTTTCCCGATAAGCACTTAGGTTGCCTGCTGAGACAGCAGGACTCTTCTGCAAGAAGACAAGCCTGGTTGCTCCATGTCTGAGGCTGTGTTGACATGTGCTGTGTGGCTTTCTCCCAGCTGACTTGGCTTTGGGGTAATGAAGTTCAGGGGACTTGCCAATTTTGTAGCAGACCCACTCCCCAAACAAGATGAACGCCTCCAGGTTGTAATGTCTTTTTCTAAGATGAGAGCACTTGTGCAAGTTGAGAATCCAGAGCTTCCAGAGAGAGGAGATGGTGGTCAGCACAAAGAACTCAGGCCCCCACCCCTTGGCTCTCCCCTTCTTCTGGTAAAGGTGCAAGAAGGACCATTCCCAGCAGCCCATCACCAAAAATGTCACAGAGCTGACAGCCCTGCAGCCCAGAACCGGGTATCTCTATGCAGCACACTGGCAGGAGAGAAGCCATGCTAGCTGTCCCTGTCTGACTGATACAGGACGTAAGTGGACAGCCGTGTTGTACTCTGTTAAGAGAACAAACACAGCATTAACTTTTAAATACCCAGGTGGAAGTGGTAGGCAGGGAGAGAGGCTGGGCTTCCATTCTGCCAAGTGAGGCCCTAACCTTTGCATCCTGATTCCTCTTCTGAAATTAAGCAAGAATGAAAAGCCTCCATATTAAAATGAAAAGATTTGAAATTAAGATCTTAGTTCAAATCCTAGCCTTACCATTTCATTAACATGATCTCAGCGTGCATTTGCAAGTGTGTAAAATGACCAGTAAAACATTAATAGTATGGTTTTGCAGAATAAGACAAATTAGAGCACTAAGAAAACTAAAAACTCAGAAAAATGGTAGTGGTTACTACTGAGGACTTAAAGCCAGGAACTGTGCTACTTCCTGTTCAGACTGAAGTATGCCCCCAGCCATGGCAACAGGAGCAGCTATGCCCTGGACAGTAGCCCCCTGGCAAAGTCAGTGGCTTTCTATGCACAGGGTGGCAGGCTGTAGCCATGGCAGTGGGCCTTGTGCCTTCCTTGGTACTGCTAAACCCAGTGGGAACTTCAGAGGCATGCAGGAGCCATTGCCTCAAAGCATCCCTGATGCCCAAATGCATGAGACTTGAGTGTGGAGACATGGATGTAAGCTCTAGAGAGAGGTCAATTTCCCTTTCACTCTCCAGTTTCTGTGCCTACCCTAGTAGCCCTTGTGCCCAGAAAGAAAAAAAAAAATCACATTCATTTGACACTCTATGTTTACCAGTTTCACACATGAGACAGGATACTGACTCTCCCAAGGTCACACAGATCTGATGCCGAGTCCTGCTGTTGCAGTCACACTCCACTGCCTTGATGAGCTTCTGCTGTCTTGTGGAGGTGTCACCTAACCAGGTGTGCTGTGCTCAGTTCTAAAACTGCTGGTGAGATCTGCTAGGGAGGATCAGAATGAAACTGAATGGCAACAGTTGAGTTAAAAATCCCCAAATGAAGAAAGTAGTAACAATCTGTCTCCAGGGAAGGGAAGATGGTCATTGAGGAAGGAGATAGTTCATATTTTAACTTTATGCTATACCATGTGCTTGTTTACTTAATTCAAAAATTGAATTTAAAAGGATATACTTAAATATTTAACAAAGTATATTAAAATGAGCTAATAAACTGGGGTAGGTAGAGCTTTAACAGGGATGGGAAAAGGGCCCCTATCCAGACCTTTCTTGTGAAAAACACAGGAGTGGTTGTCATGCTCTAGGCACCAAAGGAACCATCTGTGAGGCTTCCTTCCCACAAAGACTGGCCTCAGGAAGGAGGAGGTAGGCATGTACACCAAGGTCCTCCACTCTGACAGCCATCACCCAAGAGTCAAGGAGACACAAAGAGCAACACAGGCTTGTACATAAGGCCAAAAAAAAAAAAAAGAAAAGCTACAGGAAAGCAGAGGTGGTGTTGGAGGGTACATTAGTGCCTCTGGCAACAGGCAAGTGTAAAGTCCTGCCTGGCCCTCTGCTCAGAAAAGGTTGTATTTCAAACTGGCATTTACTCTCCCAGTGGCAACATGAAGCCATGGTAAGAGCCTTTGCAGGAAGCTCCAGACCCACGGTTCTGGGTTGTGAGTACGATGGTTGCCATTCATTCATTTATGCCTCCTCCCCACCTTAGGGAGCCGCTCCCTCTGCACAAGGAGCTGTACACTCTAGTGTCTTGCGGTCCAATAGAGAAGTGCTGTAGACAATGAGATTAGGGCCAAAGTGTCTAACTACTTGGGTCAGGCTGAGAAGGCTTCAGGGCTGGGAAGGTGATAGGAACTGAGCTTTCTGGGTTAAGGAGTTTGCCAGGCAGACCTGGAGAGGAGGGATCAATCAGGACAAGCAGGTAGACTGCAGCAGTTCTAGTTCCAGTGAGAAAAACGAACTGTGAATCAAGGCAACCCCATCCAGAGACGTGTACTAGAAAGAGATTAGGAGAATCTAAATCTTGGTCACTTATGTGATTCCCTAGTGACAGAAATGAGAGTTTCTCAAATACCAGAGTTGCCACATCTCGGGCAGTGACCCCAGATATCATTTGGGTTACTAGAAGATCAAGAGGCAGACAGTCGGTTTGGTGGACAAATTAGGTGACTAGGCCGTGACCCCAGCAAGCAGGGATCCAGATGAGTGGTTTTAGACGGCAGAGTGAGCTTTGGACAGGGCCCACAGACTTTTAACACGTGGCCTGGCGTCCGCGTGTCCCCAGGCTGTGATCTAGGCCACTAGCGACTACCCACCAACCTGAGTTTTGGTGGCCCGGAACACATGGTGGGGGGGGCGATGTATCCTGGAGAGGGAGGAAGGAACCGGCATTAAAGGCCGCTCCCCAGGCTGCCCTGAGGAGGCAAGAGGGAAGACGTAGCCACAGTTCCGGAAAGGTCTTGCCCCCTGCCCCCGGGATGCGTTCCTGCCGGCCTAGCTGTGCAAGGTCGGGGGCTTTGGCTGCAGACGGATTAGGTCTGATCCGATTAGGGCCTGGGAGGTCCACTTCGCCCCCTTGCCTGGCGCTGTCAGCGACCGTCCCGTCCTCGTGGGGACTCGGAGACCCTTCTCCGCCCCAACACAGAGTTGGCGCAGACATCCGAGAGGCTCCGTGGCCCCCCGCCCCGGGTTTGGCTCACTGCCACACCGCGGGCTCGGGCTTCCGCCCCCTGCGGCCCTTCCGAGCCCCGCCCCGAGCCTGCGGGTGTCTGCGCCCCCGCCTCCTTGCTTGTCGCTTGGCTGGTGGGTTCCTCGCGGGTGGGGGCCCCGTGCCAGCCCTCCACGGGGAGGGCGGGACCGCGGCCCCGCCCCGCAGGTCTCCCGCCAGTGCACCTGGCAGCTAACGCCACCCGCAGCGCTGTGCGCCTGCACCCGCGCTACCCAACGTACGTTTGTCTCCGCATCTGGAGCCGGGGGTCTGTCTGTCCCCCTGGCAGACGGACTGAGCAGGGCAGGCGTCAGAGCTACGTGCGGCGGAGCGGGCGGGGTGGGGGCGGCGCTGAGCGCGGCAGCCGCGGCGAGGGAGGCGGGGAGGCGCGGCGCGCGGGGGACAGCGGCGGACGGCGGCGGCATGCGGCTTCTCCCGTTGCCCATCGTGGGCTGATACGCCCGCAGCACCGGCGGGAGGCGCGGCGGCCGGCGAGCCGAGGACGCAGCCAGCCGGGCAGACCGCGGACAGCGGTCGGGACGCCGCGCCATGGGTCGAGCCGAGGGCGGGGGCCCGGGCCGGGGGCCGCCGCCGCTGCTGCTGCTTCTGGGGGCCACGCTGGTCCTCGCCACTGGGGCCGCACCGGGTAGGTACCGACATTGACTGGGACCCCAGCAGCTCTCGCGCCCCACCCTGAGCCAGGGTCCCACTGGCTTCGGGTACAGGCGGAGTCCGCGAGCTGTGGCAAGGGGGCGGGGCAGCGCCTTGCCTGCAGCCCGGGCGGGGGAAGGGGCGCACGAGGAGATGGGGGACTTGGGGGAGGCCGAGTGGTGGGTGGCGGCCCCGACTCTGGTGTGCGGACCCAGGTGTTGGCTGGGGAAGGGGCCTGGTGGGCGGAGCCTGAGGGTGAGACTTCGGGGCGGGACCTGGAGGTGACGGTGGGGGGCGAGAGGATGCGATTTCGGGGCGGGGCCCTAAGGGTGCGACTTCTGGGCGGGGCCTGGAGGTGGAATGGAGCCCCGAGGGTTAGACTTACGCCAGGAGCTGGAGTCCGGGGCCTCCCTGGTTAGACTGCGGGTGGTGTAGGGGGCGGGGCCTTACGCTTGGGGGCGGGGCCTGAGCGCGGAAACGTTTGGCTGTGTGTGTTCCCTGGCTTATGGGGCGGGCTCGGGGCGGGACTTAAGGATGGGGCGTGGTCCTGGGAAATCTTGAAGCGGAGGCTTAGGGCTGGCGGGGGTCTGGGAGAGCAGCCGCGGCGGGGCGGGGCGCAGCCCAAGGCCCTACCACGCCCGCTGCCCTGACGCCAGGCCCCTCTCCCTCCCGCCCACAGTGCGTGAGGCGGGCAGAGACGTCGAGGCAGACAGGCAGGTGAAGAGAGTCCTGGCATGGGAGCCGCGTGCTAACGACACGCGGGAGAAGGCCGGCCCACCAGCAGCTGGGGAAAATGAGACCTCTCGGACTGCGGCCGGCGGCGAGCATGCCGTGGTGGGCCCTGGGGTCGGGCCAGAGGAGGCCTTGGAGGCATCGGCGGCGGTGACGGACACAACCTGGCTGGAGGCGGACAGCCCAGGCCTGGGCGGAGTGACGGCAGAGGCGGGCAGCGGCGACACCCAGGCCCTTGCAGCCACGCTCCCGGCTCCCGACGAGGCACTCGGGCAGTCATCGACGCCCCCCGCCACCCCCGAGGCTACAGAGGCCAGCGGGCCACCCTCCCCCACCCCTGGCGACAAGCTGAGCCCAGACCCTGAACTCCCCAAGGAGAGCCCCTTGGAGGTTTGGCTGAACCTGGGAGGCAGCACACCTGACCCTCATGGGCCAGAGCCCACATACCCCTTTCAGGGTACACTGGAGCCCCACACGGCGTCAGATATAATTGACATCGACTACTTCGAAGGATTGGATGGTGAGGGCCGTGGCGCCGACCTGGGGAGCTTCCCCGGGTCTCCAGGTACCTCAGAGCACCACCCTGATCCTGTGGGAGAGACCCCTTCCTGGAGCCTGCTTGACTTATACGATGACTTCACCCCCTTTGATGAGTCTGATTTCTACCCTACCACATCGTTCTATGATGACTTGGATGAAGAAGAGGAGGAAGAGGAGGATGACAAGGACGCAGCAGGAGGCAGAGACCTGGAAGATGAAAATGACCTTCTAGTGCCCACTGAGAAACCTGGTCTGGGGCCCGGGACAGGCCAGCCCACCGGTCGGTGGCATGCTGACCCTCCACAGCATACTCTGGGGATGGTCCCCGGTAGCAGCATCGCCCTCAGGCCCCGCCCAGGAGAGCCAGGCAGGGACCTGGCCCCAAGCGAGAATGGCACTGAGTGCCGCAGTGGCTTTGTGCGACATAACGGCTCCTGCCGGTCAGCGTGCGACCTCTTCCCAAGTTACTGTCACAATGGCGGCCAGTGCTACCTGGTGGAGAACATAGGGGCCTTCTGCAGGTAAGGGTGTGGCAGGCAGGTTCCCTGGGGGCTTGTCAGAGAACTCCTGGAGAGGGCATGGGAGGCTGTCTCAGCAGAGAGGGGAATGTGACAGGCACAGCTTCGCAGAGGTTGTGCATTCACAGAAGTCCCAGGTCAAGGGATAGTCACAGCAAATATTCTATAGAATTACGTCTTACGTGCACTTCCTGTGATCTCATCACTAGGAGAGTTTCCTCAGAAATAAGATTGTGTATTTCCTCTAAGTGTTGTGACCTTTACCAAACCAGTAAACTATAGAGGCAAAACGAAGGGACTCGGCTAAAGATTTTGGAAAAGGCCTTTGCTGGCTTGAGGGCAAGTTCTTGATGGCGAGTTCTGACTAAACTAGTAGAAGGAGTAGGCCCATAAATGTAGTGAGAGGAGAGATGACTGCTGACCACTCCCTCTGAGCCATGTGTGTGGCAGGAGGAAGGCCCTTTGACCCTGTAGGGCACATGCCTGGGGTGGCACATAAAGTCACAGTGAAGACCTTCTCGTTGGGAGCAGACCCAGAGAGCAGCCACTCGAACAGGTCAAGTCAAGCAAGAGTGTCTTTCCTGGCATAGCAGTTGTGGTGGGGTTTCTTGACTTTGGGTAGTGGCTTTGCCCCTCCTACCTTGATTCTTGTCTTCCTGGGTATACCCAATCCATTGTATTTTAAAGACCCAGAGAGTTTAGTGTCAGAGTAAGGATATTGTCTGCAACCACCATCCCATGCCTCATCAGTAATTACCCCATACACCTGCCGTCACGGCAAGGTAGTTAACCTGCTGGAGAGCTCACTGGCTTATTCTGGAAGAAGCACAAGTCCGGGGTGACCTGGGTGGTTTGCTTGTCTCCATCCTTTACAGGCCCTAGAAGTGGCATGGAGACCTCAGATTCTTCCTGGGACTTGTTTCCACTGGTCCTAGGAGGAGCATTTCTGTAATCTGGGTTTCTCTTTTTAAAGTGTCATTCCTTATGTTTCTTTTTCTTGGTCTCTTTGGAGGTATGTGAAGAATTCAAATTTCTGTAGGTCTTAATGTTCTGGTAGAAGAATAACATACAGAATGCATGAATGCTCTGCCTTTGGCATTAAAGCTTAAGTTCCAGTTCCTTCCCATGAATTTCTTCTTCCCTATAAATGATCATGACCTTAGCGTCACTCATATAGGATGTGTCCACACAGTTCTGATTGGAGTTGTCCAGCCATTGCCAAAAAGAGGAACTGTGATCAAGAAATTATGGCAACAAGACCTTGCTGGTTGGTTAAGGGCTACCAGAAACATGAGGAAACCCTGTGATTTTGCTCCTCAGCCTCTAGTTGGGGGGACTACAGTAATGATTTTAGCCTGGGAACTATGGAATCTGCAAAATTGTAATCTTTCAACCTACTGGGGGCCTGAGTTTTCACCTTCAAAGCAAGCTCCCCATCAAAGTATGAAATTTGGAACCCTTGCTGCCTCTGGAGAGCTAGACAGTTCCCAGAATCTCCTGGAGCTATCAGAGGACTCCCAAATGGAAGAGTAAGCATGTCCTCACTGAGCAGTATGCCTGTACTGACCATGGATCTTCCAGTGCATCCTGCCTCAGAAGGGCTTCACACAAGTCCACTCCAGCTCCCCTTGCACAGCTTCCATCCCAGGATCACAATGGGCCACCCTACCAGAGGTTCCTCCTCTGGTGGGTACACCCAGGCCCAGCCCTGGCTTGGAAACTGTTTTTCATTCCACTCACAGGAGGTTGCTGAGCCCTTGGTTGCAGACTGCAGCATGCCTTTGTCTCTGTCACACCGACCACTGCAGAGAAATGAGCAGAGCTATGGCAGAACTTCTCTAGAATGGTTGGTTAGAGGGATCTTCTTTCCCACCATCCTCCAGCAGCCCCCCACGACTGTAAAGGGGCAGTTGGAAAAGAGAGAATTCCCTGCTAGCCTCGTATCCCTGCCCTGTTCTAGGTGTGGAGTACCTAATTCTTCCATGCAAAATTTCCCCGTTTCTGGACCCCTTTCTCTTGTCTGTCATTCACCCTGAGGTTTATGTCCTCCCTCCTTTGCCTGCCTCTGTATCCTTCCACATTTTTCCTCTTTGAAGCAGCCTGGTTCCCATGGAAACAGCAATGTCACTGGAAGAGTTGGAGCCTGGGAATGTCCCAAGGGCAGGAGAAAGTCACTCAACGAAAGGACTGAAACCCACCCAGAGGGTTGATTCTCACTCTGCTTTCATGACAGTTCTCATGGTAATAGGACTGGAAGCTTTAGGGGCAGCACTTTGGGGGCTGCAGAGATAAGGGAGAATATACATCTGTCTTTGTGCTTGTCCTTGTCTGTCGCTTCCTTGTTTTTCAGTGTCTGGTTAGCCACGTGAACTAGATGGGACTGCAATGCTACAAGATAGGTTTTTCACGTTGTGTAGGGTGGATCCTACTACTCTGTAGCTGTAGCTCCTATTGGTCTTGTTTTCCATCTTTTTTTTTCACCAGAGCCCAGAGGGGTTGGGGCGGTCTTGGGGGGGGTCTGGGAGAATCCTGTGATTATTCTCACTGAGGTGGAAAACGTGGGTTCCCTTCCCTCCTCAAAACTGAGTTTGCTCATTTTCTCAGCTCCCCGGTTACCTCATTTGTGTCATGAACCTCTTCATGGAATGGTTGTAAGGACAAGGCAACAATAGCAATGATAAGGTCTGCACAGATGAGGGCCCCAAAGTCCCACTAGGAGCAGGCTGTTGAGGGAAGTCCTGGGGTCAGGGACCAGGCCCTCACTGTGGCCATGGCTGCCAGCCTGTCGCCTCAGTCTCACCCTGTCACCGCTGCAGGTGCAACACGCAGGACTACATCTGGCACAAGGGGATGCGCTGTGAGTCCATCATCACTGACTTCCAAGTGATGTGTGTGGCCGTAGGCTCGGCCGCCCTTGTGCTGCTCCTGCTCTTCATGATGACGGTGTTCTTCGCCAAGAAGCTCTATCTGCTCAAGACAGAGAACACCAAGCTGCGCAGGACCAAGTGAGTCTGTGACAGCCAACCCCACCCCATCTGATCCAGAGATGTGGTCCTGAGGGTTTCTGGCACCTGCTCTCCATCCCTGGTTGTGTTTTTCATACCAAAAATTCACCCAAGCATAACCATTCCTACACAGAATGTGCTGGAATTGCAGCAGAGGTTAAGCCCCTGTGGCACACTGCAGCTGCCCAGCACCACACACACACACACACATTGCAGCAGAGGTTGAGCCCCTGTGGCATGCACACAAACACACACACACACACACACACACACACAAACACACACCACCGTATAGAAGGTGCTTAGAAAAGGTAACCAGAGTATAGCAGCTCCCAACTCTAGTCAAGTAAGTTACTGTGCTCGGTCCCCCACCCCCACCTGACTGCACCTGCTTCCTGAGTCTCTGACAGCCAGTGGCCAGCGTGAGGATTTCGCTCACAAATGAGCATGAAGTGACTCCAGCTCCCTCAGATCTGCTGTCACTCAATACCAGCTCCTCCTCAGTGAGAGGGTCTAGCACTGCAGTGCATTGCTTTCCATACTTGTCAACCCTTGGTCCAGGCAGAAGGGCAGAGGACTCAAGGAAGCCCTCCTTCCCCTTCCTAAGTAGAATGTGGGGGATGGTGAGACCCCGGCCCTCACTTTCTCCACTGTGGATTCTAAGGGCCGTGTGGGGATATGGAGTCTCATTTCAGCTCTTCTCTTCACAGAGGAGTGACTGCTGTGCACATGAGAGAATCAGCATGCATTTACCCTTTAAGTCCATGCTTGAACACTCGAATGTGACCTTACACACTATGAGAGAAGCACTGTGATCACTAAGCAAAGTAAAGAACCTTCTGAAATGTCACAGGAGTCACAGAAGGAGGAGACTAGAGTTCAGCTTCCTCAGGACCCAAGAGACAATTTATGCAGAACTGCCGCCCACCCCTCCTTTCAACCTGTTGTCCAAGTAATCCCCTCCCCATGACCCGAGACTCCCTCCAGAGAACGTGACCGAAGGACTTGCCCCGGGTCCTGGGAAAAGGACAAAACACCATCTGTTGCTCCTTTGCTGGGTGAACTCGTGAGATATGCAGATGCCAGCAGCTCTCTGCAGCCTTTCAGCTAACCATTGTGGGCCTGCAAGGGCCTCTGCATTGTGCCTGAGCATTGAGGCAGGGCTGCATCTGTGCCTGTGATCACAAGCCAAGACCCTTGGCTCCTCATGCTGACACCAGGGGGTTGGAGTGGTGGGGAGGGTCAGGGTGGGGATGGGACCACCGATCAGAGCTGCTGCTGATAGGAGAGAAGCAGCAGCCGCCAGGCGAGAAGAGAAGCAAGAGCTAAGGCCCAGGAAAGGGCCTCCTTCTAGGTCGTCCTCCTGTAGCTGGTTATGCGTTTTGTGCAAAACATGGCTCCCGCAGCCCTTCAGCTCAAATGCCGCCTCCCTTTTTTCCCTCTGCATACCTTCTTTCTTTCCCAGGCCTGGTTACTGCTCTGAAAATGCTACATGTACCCAGTGCACTACAGATACTGCTGCAGTTTATTGATTCTAAGATACACGTTTTTTTTCACATCTCTGAAACATGTGAAACATGAGATGTTTCACATCTCTGAAACATCTCTGAAACTGGATTGTGTCTTACAGTCGCTGGCGTCTTATAACCACTGTTGGCCTGATGGCAGTCATCATGTAGTTGTAATTGTCTGGCATGCACAAACGTGGTCATAGATGTTCATATCATTGTCAGTTCTTTATCTAAAGTCTAAATGAGCTCCTTAAAGTGTGTAATAAAAACTCTAGGTGATAAGAAAGCATTGGATCATAGTTTAAATGGTAGATTTTTCTTAGTGGCACATCAAATAGTGGTGCATCTGTGGCATTTGATGAAATACAGTACCTGACCCATGAAGCTTCTATCAGATTTCGCTGTGATCGTTTCACTTACATTTTCCCCTTCTCTCTTCTGTCCTAACCAGCAAATTCCGGACCCCATCTGAGCTCCACAACGATAACTTCTCCCTCTCCACCATTGCCGAGGGCTCTCACCCAAACGTAAGGAAACTTTGCAACGCTCCCCATACCTGTTCCCCCCCATGCCTGTGCCTTGGCTCTCTATGATAATGTTATCTGTCAGGTAACTTGTCTTCTTCACATCTGTCCTTGTGCAGGCTCCAGCCCCTGGCACATCTCTGGTCCACTTCAGAGTGTGGAACCACGCTTCATAGCTCTGAGGATCAGGATAGGGCAGGCAGTTGGGGCTGTGAAAGTGAGAATAAGGGCGTGATGGTGTACCACTTCCTGGACAAGCAAAGTTATACAAAGTACAGAAGATCTGTTTCTAGGATGACACATGATTTTTAGCTTCATCTAGGCTTTAGAAGTCTGATTTTTGTCTTTCTATTTTCTATATCAAGGAGAAAGTCTCCACTTTCATTGCTAGGGAATTTCCTGCTGGTCATTGAAGCAAATGGTGGTTGCTCTTTGGGATGAGTGGGAAAACCTCTGGGATGGCTGGAAAAACAGTGTCTTTGACACTGTTTTGAGGACCCTAAAAATGAGCAGGCTTATATACATTGGTTACAGCTGAGGTAAGCACAAAACACTTATGGTAAGGTGGAAGCATAAGTCTAGGGGTAAATCTGTCCTTAGGAGGATAGGCTCATAAATATAAGTTGAAACCCAATAAAAGGTCCCAATAGACCATTTTCTAAAGACACTGGCCCAGTGTGTTATCTGGACCAGACTAACCAGTCAAATACTGGGTACTGTCAGAATTTCAGAAATAAAGCAGAAACCAACCAAGCCCCAAATCATATCAGATCCAAACGCAAGAATTCTGCACATGACACAGGCTCCATACCTCCAGTTAAATGCATCATTACACAGATAACAGAGTGAAACTAAGACTTTTCAGATGGAAACAGTGGAGTTTCAGAGGAAATTTTGAAGAAGTTCTTTGAAATAATGGGCCATAGAGTATAAGAGCTCACAGGGGCCTTCACAGTCTAGGCCAGTGCTGTCCAGAGGGACTTTCTGTGAGATAGAAAAATTGTGTGTCTGTACTGTCCACTACAGCAGCCATCAGCTACCTGTGGCTTCAGAACTCTCGGAATGTGGCTAGTGGCACCATATTGGACAGCACAGATCTAGACCATTGTCTTCTTTTTATAGGTGGGGAAAATGTAGCCCCAGAAGGGGAAAGAGAGAATAATAGTACATGAGACCTTGATCACCAAATCCCAGAGAAGAAAAGCTTGGCCTGGTGGAGGAGGAGCAAAGGGGTCTATTTAAAATAAGAAATGAAAGAGGTCAATTTAGGGTAATTTTTTAAAGTCTTTGATATAAAGGGTAGAGAAAGAACATACTTGGTATGCACCAAGATATTAATAAGTTCAAGATGGACATAATAACCAAGAGAACAACATGTCCTGTAATTGCTGAGATTGGTAACCACTTTAATCAACCCACAAGGATATAGGATGAGCCTTATCTTGGGACACCCTATCCCCTACCTTACCAGGCCCCTTGCAGTGATGTGCATTTAGTTGTCATTTATGGACTACTAGTGAATGATGGCCTGCCATGGTGTCTCTCAGGTCCTCTGTCTGATTTGCCATCTCATACATGTGGGACAGCAGGCCTGACCCATACAGTGGTGCCTGCAGTCAGGGTGTTTATTGTCCATGGAGTGCGAGGGTCCTTAGCAAAGTTTCTGACTCATGCATTTCGGGCACCCTTGTTATGTCCACCTTTCCTCTTCACAAAGATGGAGGGGAAAGAAATAGCTCCTCTTGGAGGCCTTGGTTGCATGAGCCAATACAAAGGTTTCCAGTTCTTGGCTGAGCCAACTTTGTGAAAGCAAGGCATTTGTCCGTGAAAGCTGCCACTGACCTTGAGTTCAGAATATGGCAAAACAGAGGGGCTTCCCTGGTGGCGCATTGGTTAAGGACCCGCCTGCCAATGCAGGAGACATGGGTTCGAGCCCTGATCCGGGAAGATCCCACATGCCACGGAGCAACTAAGCCCGTGCGCCACAACTACTGAGCCTGCGCTCTAGAGCCTGCGAGCCACAACTACTGAGCCCGTGTGCCACAACTACTGAAGCCAGCCCGCCTAGAGCCCGTGCTCCCAACAAAAGAATCCACCACAATGAGAAGCCCGAGCACCGCAACGAAGAGTAGCCCCCACGTGCCACAACTAGAGAAAAAAGCAGGTACAAAGACCCAGTGCAGCCAAAAATAAATAGATAAATGAAAAAATTAAAAAAAAAATACGGAAAAACAAAAATGGAATGGAGCAGGGTGGTCAGCCATGGTAGACTCTGCCTGAGAAGGGCCATGGGGTTGTCTGGGCAGCACTCGGGGCATCCCTCAGCAAAGTCATGCTCTCTGGCTCCTCTTGGATCTTGAGGGCCGTTTCCACCTGGCATCCTTCCCTCAGCTTGTGCCCCAGGACACATCCTGTCCTGTCTGCCAAAGCTCTGAGCATGTGAGGGGGTGACTCTCCTGTCCAGCAGGTGGATTTTCTACAAACTTCATCTCTAATTCCCTCCACCCAGCCCAGAAGTCAGACTCGGTCATAGTCAACATCTTGTGGGCATTAACAGTTAAGACAGTTGCTGCTTTATGATGAAGTGGAGCCCTAGCCCTTGCTTCAGCCACCACAGTGATTGCTTACAAGCGATGCTAGCAACAGGATGAAAGTGAGAAAACCTCCAGGTGAGCTAGGAGCTGAAAGGAGGGCACCTGAGTCAAGCCTGCTCATTTAGTCTCCCCATCCCTCTCCCTTCACCCCTCAAATTTCCTTGTTGGTTTTGGCATCTCCTAAAATTTTGGAGAGTTTTATTTATCTTAGTAGAGGGGTTATTTCTTTTACATAAGTCAAGGAGATTGAATGGGTCATTTTCCTACCCAGTTTCAGTGATCTCTATAAGCCACACTCTGAAAAGATTTCAAACAAACAAACTAAAATAAACCATGCTGCTTTGGGTCTGGTGGGGGAAGGGTCCGTGGCTGGTGTCTGTGTAGGGGGCACGTCCCTTTCCTTTGCTACACGCATCACTCTGTGTTGCTCCTCGCCTGGGCCCTCTGGGCTGACCTGGGGCCCTGTGGCTGGTGAGAGTGCGTGTGAGTCTTCTGGAGCTGAGCAGCCAGCCTAGGAAAAAAACTTCAGGAGAAAAAGGAAAAGCCCGCAGCTCCTCAGCCCCTGCTGTGGAGGTTTGCCGTTTTCCAGGAGGAACGGCTAGTGTGTAGGAAGCCGTGCACTCTCCAGCTGCACAGCATGAGTGAAGTCACCCGAACTCCATGGGCAAACTGCCCAAGCGCTGAGAACTGCCTTGTTCGTTCTCACAGCTGTGCTGTTAGAGCAATGCCGTGGCTGTAACTTGGTCCTCCTGTGATTTGACAGACCTTCCAAGATGTCCCTGAGTGTTTCCCACCGCCATCCCACCCCCCAGTTTAAACCTTTCTTACTTCCCAGTCTCTGTTTCTTCGTATTTGATAAAACACTGACTGCCCGCCCCATTCTGACAGAGGCTTGTGTCTGGACAAGTAGGCGTCCAGGCCTGAACCCCTGGCTGAAGGATGCCCATGCGGCTGGGGCAGAATGCCAGAAATAGTTCCCAGGACTTAGCCCAGAGGGAAGTCCAGTTCCCTCTTGATGAGGGACTTCCACCAAATCAAAGGTGCGTAATCCTTCTGCTGAGGGATTCAGCAACCCTAGGCTTAAGAGGATGGAGTTCTGAGGGAAACACTTGGACTAGGATAGCTTCATCTTGGTCTAGACACGCCCTCACCCGTTCTACATGTTGAAGGTACTTAGCTCATCTCATAGAATTGTCTGGATACCTGTGTTCTTTATTTTTACGATCTACTTCTTCCTCCTATTGACCCAGAAGGCAGCTTTCTCATCTGTCCAAATCCCATAAGCCCTCACGGTGCCAGTTTTAATTTGGGTCCCCACCTTCATGGCATCACAGTTTTGATGCCCAGGTCTATAAGACTGACTAAATCCACTTTTTTCACATTATGAGAATATCCCTGTGCCCTTGCATCCCCCCAAGGTGTGTGTGATGGGGTGGGAGTGGGGACAGTTATCTTGAAAAACATGAAAGTGAGTTCCACGCTTGTAAGAGGAGAGGTGAGTACAGGCCCTCCTGTTTTGCTTCAAGTTTTGCTGTGATCCAAAGTCCATTCTACTCAGGGTCTCAAGCGATCATGCCCAGCGTCTTCCCCCACACAATACAGAAGTTCTGCTTCATTCTGCTTCCCTCTCTATAAAAAACCTGTGTGTGTGTGTGTGTGTGTGTGTGTGTGTGTGTGTGTGTGTTGTGTGCGTGTGTGTGTGTACAAAAATACACTTAATATATCAGGGCAATCTTTCCATCTCAGCACATATACATTTATGCCATTGAACAGTTTTTTCTAAACTTCTGCAAGCAGTGGTAGAAAATATCAAGTGCCTATGCGTGCCGTGCTCAGCTGCCTTGCCTGAAACCTGCCTCAGCACAGAATGAAGTTCATTTCCTCTTGTGCTTGTCTCACTGGAAATGGGGAACATGTGTTCCACTGTTGTCTGTAAATTACTCCTGAGGTCTTTGAAACTCTGTCAAATTGTTCTGTTCAAGCTGGTCTTCTGGGAAAGTGCTAAGTGAGGCTGGAGCAAGGGGCAGGTAACAGTGATTTCTACATGCACAGTACGTTTAAACACCCGTAGCAACCGATGTAGGCCTGCCTTTCCCTACTTTCCAACTAGTCACTTGCCTGACCTAGTGCCATTATGGGTCAAATTCAGTAGCAGGGAGCATGGACAAGAGCTCACAGTTTTTTGTGTTTTTTTAACTTATTTTATTTATTTGTTTATTTTTGGCTGCATTGGGTATTCGTTGCTGTGCACGGGCTTTCTCTAGTTGCGGTGAGCAGGGGCTTGTCTTTGTTCCGGTGCACGGGCTTCTCGTTGTGGTGGCTTCTCTTGTTGCAGAGCCCAGGCTCTGGGTTCGTGGGCTCAGTAGTTGTAGCTCGCGGGCTCTAGAGCGCAGGCTCAGTAGTTGTGGCGCACGGGCTTAGTTGCTCCGCGGCATGTGGGATCTTCCCAGACCAGGGCTTGAACCCGTGTCCCCTGCATTGGCAGGTGGATTCTTAACCACTGTGTCACCAGGGAAGCCCAAGCTCACAGTTTTGTGGAGAATGCCCTGGTCCTTAAGCATGATGAGTACCTTGAATTTTGGTTAAAGCAAGAAAGCTCTGAGCTAGCTGATCAGATAGGGACATTACCCTTCTTGCCATCCATGAACCTGCCTGGGTAGCTACACGACCTCTTTGATCAGCACAGTTCCAAGCACTTGAGAAAGAACTGAGGCCCATTGCGTCTCACAGGGTAAAATCCCCTCAGGCGGTCCTAAAGGAAAAGAGTAGTGGGAAGGCAGGCATCGCCATAAGAGTTCTCTGAATGCAGAGCTGGAGCACTGTGTACTGGTGTGGGTTTCCTGAAAACCTTTAACAAATTCAGTTCAGGTTCAGGAACTTGTCATAGGGCTGCAGGCAGCACACGTGGATAGGCAGGAGGGCACGGGTACCAGTCAGAGATGGGTCGTGAACCAGCAGCACAGGGCTTGGATTGAGGAAGCACCTTGTAAGTTAGTTAGCATCTTTTGGTAGATAAATTCTGATAGGAAGAGGCTCACACATCTCCAGCCTCTAGTCAGAGAACATATATTTGCTGTGGGGAGAGAGGCCCTAATTTTGCCGGGAGCAGCTCTGCACCTGACCACAGTCCAGTTTGTGCCCCACTGAATACACCAACAAGTCATGTTCCTGATCAAGACCTTTTTGTGAGAGCAGAACTCAACAAGATGGAGGGCCATGTGAAGAGGGGCCAGGCAGAGCTCACCAACAGGTGAGGCTTTAGAGGGACCAGGCCAAGTATTAAAAGGGACTCTTTCTCCCCATTCTCTGCCAAAGAGAAAACCTCACACTGGCCTAAGTTAAAGGTATTTGTAATGCAATTACCTGTCAACTTTTCATCTATATATCTGGCCAGTGTTTTTGAGGATGGTGTTCCTAAAAAGTAGCTGCTAATGAGTCTCTGTGGTTCATTCACGTCTCAGAGCTTTCTTCCTTTTTTCAGTTATGATTCTTTCAGCCAAATTGAAAAGTCTGAGATGTTATTTGATCCCTCTACCCACTGTCTCCTTCCCACCCCTCCCTCACCTTTT
>RJWK010006432.1:20619-52602 GCA_004363435.1 Platanista minor
GGGGGGGGGCGGGAAGAAGAATTATCTCCTCTTGTACAGAGTATTTCTTGTAACCATTTGTTAAACTCCTTTCTTTTTTCTGATCTCATGGCATGCTTTGGTGTATTTTGTACAGGAGGGAAAAAATACAAAATATGCAAAGAACCTAAAGAGAATTGCATACATTGGATTGTTTGTCTGTGCTGTCTGTACATTGCTTCTGCTATGATTTCTAAACCTATGCTGTTATTCAACTGACTTTTTTTTTGTACTTTGACCCACATTTTTTTGAAATACCAGTATAAAACAAAGTTCTTGAAATAAAACTTTTTAAAAAGCCATTTTCCTGATGTAATTTTTTCTACTCCCTACCCCTTCTTGTCAGTTTGAGCTGAATTCTTCCCTCCATTAAAGATGTGTATTTATACATGTTTGAAATCCCAGAAATGGTCTATGTATTAGTCTGCTTGAGCCACCATGACAAAATACTACAGACTGGGAGTCTTAAACAACAGACATTTATTTTCTGAAAGTTCTGGAGACTGGAAGTCCAAGATCAAAGTGCCAACAGAGTTGGTTTCTGGTGAGGCCTCTCTTTCTGGCTTGCAAACAGCCACCTTCTTGCTGTGTCCACACATGGCCTTTTCTCTGTGTGCATATGGAGAGAGAGAGAGCTCTCTGGTGTCTGTTCCTCTTTTTATAAGGACACCAGTCCTATTGGATTAGGGCCCTACTCTGATGACCTCATTTAACCTTAATTACCTTATCTCCAAATACAGTCACATTAGGGGTTAGGGCTTCAACATGTGATATTTGGGGGGACACAATTCAGTCCATAACAGTCTGTAACACCTGTTAAGAATACTCTTTCCTTCTTTTTTTTTTTTTTTTTCTTTTTTTTTGCAGTACGTGGGCCTCTCACTGTTGTGGCCTCTCCCGTTGCGGAGCACAGGCTCCGGACACGCAGGCTCAGCGGCCATGGCTCACAGGCCCAGCTGCTCCGTGGCATGTGGGATCTTACCGGACCGGGGCACGAACCCGTGTTCCCCTGCATTGGCAGGGGACTCTCAACCACTGTGCCACAAGGGAAGCCCAATTTTTTTTTTATTATTATTTATTTATTTTATTTTTGGCTGCGTTGGTCTTCATTGCTGTGCGCAGGCTTTCTCTAGTTGCGGTCAGTGCGGACTACTCTTCGTTTTGGTGCACAGGCTTCTCATTGTGGTGGTTTCTCTTGTTGCGGAGCACAGGCTCTAGGCACACGGGCTTCAGTAATTGTGGCACGCGGGCTCAGTAGTCGTGGCTTGTGGGCTCTAGAGCGCAGGCTCAGTAGTTGTGGTGCATGGGCTTAGCTGCCCCGCGGCATGTGGAATCTCCCTGGAGCAGGGCTCGAACCCGTGAACCCTGCATTGGCAGGTGGATTCTTAACCACTGCACCACCAGGGAAGCCCTATCTTTCCTTCTTTCATAAGTATTTATTCAGCACATACTCAGCCAGGTGTTATGCTAGATGCCAGGAACTCTAGATGAACAAGATAGACCCTAACCTCAAGAAGTTAACGGTGTACTTGAGAAACAGTCTTATAAACAAATAATTATAATACAGTGTGTTAATGCTTAATAGAGGTATATACAGAGCTGTGAGAGTTGGAGTTATGAATTCAGGAAGGCTTCAAGGAGAGAGGTTTAAATTGGACTTTGAAGGATGAGGGGCATTTTTCAGGAAGATGCAGGAGAAGACATTCAAGGCAGAGGGAGAATACTCACAGGAAAGCCATGCTATGTGACTAGAGATTGTGAGAGAGAGAGGTCTTATGTGACGAGGTTGGAAGGGACAATTTAGGACAGATTGCCAAGGTAGACGATGGTAAAGGCAGAGAGGACGGGGATCGTAGCAATCCAGGCAACAAATCAGGATGGATTAGAGAGAGTGTTAAGAGTTCAAATAGCCAGAATTACTGACTGCTGGTGGGGAGAGTTTTCTAGAGCTTTGCCTGGGTTCAATCTGTGATAATTCCAATAACTGGAATCCCCTTGAGTATGTTTCTTTTGCCTAATTTCTGCTGATTCCCCCTAATTTGTCTCCTCTTGTGCCTCATCATTTTTTATTTTGTGCTGGACATTGTATTTGAAAAATTGTTTATTGAGATTTTCAGATCTAGGGTGACTCTTCCTTTAGAGGGGGTTTCTGTTTGCTTCTGTCACATGGCCGGGGCACTAGAATTCTGAGATCACATTATTCCAGATTCAAAGTTGGAGATTTCCTGGCCACTGAAGGCAGACTGCAGACCTATCCGATTGTGCAAGGGCTGGTTTGCTTTTGGTTCATCCTTATCCCTTAGGGCACAATCATCTGGGGTCTCAGCCCAAAACAGGCAGTGGTTTATCAGTGTCCCACCTTTGGTGGACCCTGAACTCCAACACCCCCCAACCCCCAACCTTGCAAGACTTTCAGAAACACACAGCTCATTCTCTTAGTCACCTCTTCTAAATGGGCAAGTGCCTCCAGGGAAAAGTGGCCCTGAATGCTGGGCCTACCTGTCTGGATTCCTGTCCTCTCTGGGATGTCAGCCTACCAATCCTTTAGAATCTTGTTTGCTTGTTGATGCTTTTAAGATGTTTGTACAGCCTTTTGATTGTCCCTAGTGGAAGGGTTGGTCCAGTTCACCTAGTCTCCCATTTACTGACAACAGAAGTCCTCTGTTTTCATCTTGGGATTCTTGCCCAGATGGCATTCCACTGGTGCCATGAGCTCAGTCTGCTCCTTGCTATTGGATAAGGCTGCATATTGGGATTGTTGGCCTGTGTGTATTATGGTTTCCTAACCTGACCCATATCCACTTTGGGAGGTTGGCATGGTTCTGCTTAGGACTTCCAGATTTAGTAGGACAGACCTGTGTTTCATGGATAAGCACCTCTGGATCGTTCACAAGGAGGCCCAATCAAAAGGGACTGTATGTGAAAGCACTTTGTAAATTCTAAATCCCATCCAGACACAAGGGTTTGTTAGTATTGTGTTTGTTTTGTTTTTCCCACAGGAATATTATGAAATGCAGATCAAAGCCCTGGGCCCTATCCTACCTTCATAGCACATGCAGGAGGGATAGGAAAACCCAGATCAGAAGGCAACAGGAGATAGTGCAGGCCTAATGAATAGACTTACCTCGTGTTGCCAAGGGTCTTTGACCCAAAGAAGGGGCTGACGTGTTGGAATAGGATATATTGATGTGTGTCTGCGCCGGCCCTCTTTCCTGCCCTGTGCTTGTGCTTCTCGGTGCTTATGCTCCATGGGGCTGGCCAGCATCCTCTCTGGGGACCTCCAGCTCTGCTGTTCCCTCCCTCATCTGCACCCACAGTAATTGCCTAATTGCCTAGCACTGAGACATCCCCCTTCAGCATCCCCCTTGGTGCTTTTTTTTTTTAGAGGATAGTCCCTGGAGACCTTCTTTGTGCTTTTTCCACCCCACTCCACAGCTTGTCCTGTGTCCTTCTCGCTAAAGAAAGGACAAACTGAAAATGTTGGTAACTTAGGCAGCATAGAAGGAAAATCATTAGTCTGGGGAGCCTTTCAGCACTGATGGGTCGTTTCACTGGGGAGAAGTGTACGTGCGATGCTGAACCATCCGTTGATACAAGGTGTATCCTTTATGGATACGGCACACCTGTGTTAGTTTCCTGGGGCTACCATAACAAATTACCACAAACTGAATGGCTTCCAACAGCAGAAACGTATTATTCTCTCACTGTTCTGAAGGCTAGAAGTCTGAAATCAAGGTGTCAGCGGGACTATGCTCCCTCAGCTCCAGGAAAGAATCCTTCGTTGCCTCTTCCTAGCTTCTGGTGGTTGCCAGTAGTCCCTGGCATTCTGTGGCCTGTAGTTACTCCAGTTTCTGCCTCTGCCTTCACATGGTTGTCTTCCCTCTGTGTGTGTCTTTGTCTCTGTGTCTTCACAAGGCCTTCTTATAAGTACACAAGTCATTGGATTTAAGCCCCACCCTAATCCAGTATGACCTTGTCTTAATTTGATTACAACTGCAGAGTCCCTATTTCCAAATAAGGTTACACTCACAGGTACTGGGAGCTAGGCCTTCAACATACCTGTTCTGGGGGGGACACAGTTCAACCCACAAACACACTTTACTCTTTACAAACACACTTTCAGATTCGTGTTCTCATCACATCCTCACCAGAGCCTGGAGACCAGGCCTTAGGACAGGAAAGCAGCAGTGACAGTATTAGAAACCAGACCTTGAACTTTTGCAGTGTCCTTTCCTCTGTATGACATCACACTGTAGACACTATATTTACAGTTCCTTGTCCTTTCTCATATCATTTATAGAAATAAAAAAGTTATCCTGTACTCCAAAAAGCAACACTACACACCAAACTCAGGGCTAGAAGGTCTCTTCATTTAGGAGTCAAGTGACCTCTCTGAGCCTCAGGTTCTTCACCTGTAAAATCCTTATCTTTAACAGGACTACCTGGGCATCCGGGATAGAGCAATGACCAAAACGGACAAAAAACCCCACCTGGTGGAGCTTACTTCCCATGTCACAGGGTCATACGAGGTAAAGTACGTGGAGGGATTCTGAGACACAGAAGGGGCTATACAAAACCACCTTCAGGCCCAAGGGAAAGGGTGAGTCCCTGCAGGGGGATGAAGGCAGCTTTACTGAGATGTGTAAGTAGCGCCACTGCTAAGAACTGTAACAGAGGCTCTTCACTCAGCACAGGTACTGGAGAGGCTTGGGGAAAGAATGCAGGGCTCCGCTAAAGCAAACTTGGAAGTAATTTTGTCTTCTGAGTGTGTTGCAATGAGATTCTGCAAACTACATGGGAGCAAAGATATGCATAGGTACCCAAAGAGATCAGATGGCCAGCCAGACTCAGCAGTACTCTGGCCGAAGGTTTATCAAAGCCAAGGAGGAATGTGTCCATCAGAGGGATTAGCCTCCTGGTACACGTGTCCTGCAATTCTGAGGTGTATACCTAGGAGCAGAATTGCTAGGATGGAATTTAATCCTGTCTTTACCTTTACAAGATAATGTCAAAAGTGCTTGTTATCAACTAATAACTCCCACCAACAGTGGAGGAGAGTTGCTTTGCTCCACATCCTTGCCAAAACTTGCTATTGTCACACATTTTCAACTTTAGCCATTTTTATAGGCTCCCTCATGGTGTGTACTTGTGATTTTAATTTGCATTCCCTAATTATTAATGAAATGGCACCCCTTTTCATATGTTTATTCATCATCTATATTTCTGCTTTTGTGAAGCACCTGTTTAACTCTTTAGCCAGTGTATCTATTAGATTATCTTTTCCTTACTGATTCCCGGGTATTTTTTTTTTCTTAATTTTATTGAAGTATAGATGATTTACAATGTTGTGTTAATTTCTTCTGTACAGCAACATGACTCAGTTATACATATATATTCTTTTTCATATTCTTTTCCATTATGGTTTGTCACATGGTATTGAATACAGTTCCCTGTGCTATACAGTAGGACCTTATATCCATTCTATATATAACAGTTTGACAGGCATTCTTTATATATCCCATTTATGAGCTTTTTATTGGTCCTATGTGTTGCAAATATCTTTTCCCACTCTGTGTCTTGAAGTTTCATACTCTTCATGTTAACTAAGTTAATATTAAAGTTAATTTTTAAATTTTTTTTTTTTTTTTTTGGCCATGCTGTATGGCTTGCAGGATCTTAATTCCCCAACCAGGGATTGAACCCATGCTCCCTGCAGTGGAAGTGCAGAGTCCTAACCACTGGATCACCAGGCAATTCCCTTAAAGTTAATTTTTATGAAGTCAAATTTACCAATCATCCTTTCTGGTTACAAAATCATTCCTGAAGAGTTGCTTCCACCTAGGATACTGAAAGTCACATGAGAACATCACTCACACCCTAACAGCAAGAAAAAGTCAGATAACCTACACAGTCACAACTTCGTGAGCCCAATCAGAGAGCTAAGGTCACAAAGCAGCTAGATAATTTGAATTCCAAAGGGTGATAAACCCCTTCAAAGAGACACAGAGCACATGTACTTCATCCATGGCAGAGCCCAGGAGGAAGAGGTAGTACCACAAAAGTAGGAAAGAAGACAGCTAAAATGTCAATGAATTCATAAAGGCAGAGTGTGAGCTAGCCTGACAGTTCAGAATCCCAGCTCCAGAGCTCCAGACGTAAGGGTTGTCTACAGCCATTCACAAGCTCTTTTCCACAAGCCTCAGTTGGGTGCTCACAAGAAAAACAGGAGGGAAGTGGCAGAAGACCTGAGAGCACCCTAGTTACTGGTGCACAGGAACAAAACATCACCCACTTCCTAGATGTCTATCAATCAAAGTAAAAGCCTTAAGCTGCTAGAAATCTTCATGTTCCCATGACCAGGAAAAATGAAAGGGGTAAAAGCAAAGCTGTCTGCCTCTGAGAAGGGACAGGAAGCCTCTCTCCCCACGATAAGCCTTGCTTCAAAAACTCTCCGGGGGACTTCCCTGGTGGTCTGGTGGTAAAGAATCGCCTTCCAATGCAGGGGATGTGGGTTTGATTCCCGGTCAGGGAACTAAGATCCCACATGCTGCAGGGCAACTAAGCCCACGTGCCACAACTACTGAGCTCATGCGCCTCAACTAAAGAGCCTGCGTGCCACAAACTACAGAGCCCATGCGCCCTGGAGCCTGCGCTCTGCAACAAAAGATCCCGCATGCCTCAACGATGATCCCATGTGCCGCAACTAAGACCTAACGCAGCCAATAAATAAATAAAATTTTAAGAAATTAAAAAAAAAAAACTCTCGGGTATTGGGGGAGAGCAAGAATCCTTCTGCCATCAGTTCCAAGCAAAAGTATGGGGGAGGGTAAAAGTAAACCTATACAACACTGGGTGGGGCCAGACCCTGCACTGATGCAAAGGTCTGCTACCACAGCAAGAGGATCTGAAATCTTGCTCCCACCTAAGACTCCTCTCAGATACAAATCTGTTTGGCTGACAAGCAAGGGAAGGGCAAGAAAGTTAAGAAACCCCACCTTGAGACTCAGGGGCACAAGGCCTGCCTCAGACTGAAGTTAGACCAGGAAAGCTGGTAAAAGCTGCCCTCACACAGACCTTACCCTGATTAACAAACAACAACAGTTCACTGCTGGGGAGTGGAAAAAGCATGAAGAAATTTCCCCTTCTCTGAGGTTCAAGAATACAGGGCCTGCTGAAACTGGAATGCAGAAACAGAAAAACACTCCAGCGTCCCAGGCCTCCCATTAATCCAAAGGCAGCAGTAGCCCACCATTGGAGGAATTACAGCAACAAAAAACTCACACTCAACCCTACTACCAACTTGACTGACTCAATCCCTATACTGAGAAGCTAACAGAAAAAGAGGCATGCCCAACTCTGGACATAAATACTAGTTACCTGTCTCTACTGTTCTTTTACACACAACATCTAGCATTCATTAAAAACTCAGAGACAAACTAAAAAGAAAAGAAAAACGAACCACTGTCAAATGATAAAATGGTCAAAACAACCAGACCCAGAGATGACCCAGATAATGAACCTATCAGACAGAGACTGATCTGTATGTTAAAGGATCTAGTAGAAAAACTAACAGCATGCGTAAACAGATGGGGAATATGAGTAGAAACATGGAAATTACAAGAAAAGTAATGAAAATGCTAGAAATAACACCAAAAAGATCAACACAAAATGGGAAATTAAAAAATCCTTCAACTACATTAATAACATACAAAAGACTTCAAAACAAGGAAATTACAGGGATAAAGAGGATTATTACATAATGATAAACAAGTTCATCAAGAATACATGATAATTCTAAAAATGTATATACCTAATGACAGCTTCAAAATATATATATATTGAAAATTATATCCTTTTATTGAAATAAAAGGATAAATAGCTAAACACTTATAGTTGGTGTTTTCAACACTCCTCCCTCAGTATATGGAAACCAAAAACCATTAAAGATATGGAAGACATGAATAACACTATCATCCAGCATAATCTAATTGACCTTTCTGGAACATTCCTCCCTACAACAGCAAAATACAAACTATTTCCAAGTGCACATAGAACTTTTGTCAAGATAGATGATATTCTGGACCATAAAATAAATCTCAAAATTTTAAATGTATTGAAATCATACAAAGCATGTTCTCCAATTACAATATAATTAAATTAGAAATCAATAACAAAGATATCTAGAAACCCCCACCTCCAAGCATTTGGCAATTAAGCAACACATTTTTGACCCATGGTTCAAAGACTAAATCACAAGAGAAATAAAATATTTTGAACTGATTGAAAATGAAAGCACATCAAAATTTGGGGAATACAGCTAAAGCAGTGCTTGGATAGAGATTTATAGCATTAAATGCTCTTATTAGAAAAGAAGATTTCAAATAAATGATTTAAGATTCCATCTTAATAAACTAGAGAAAAATGAACCCAAAGCAAGCAGAATGAAGGAAATAATAAATATCGGTGCTGACATCAATGATACAGAAAACCAGAAAACAACAGAGAACATAAATGAAACAAAAACTAAATCTTTGAAACAATAAAATTTATAATCTCTAGCCAAGACTGATCAAGAAAAACAAAGAGAGAAGACACCAAGTACATAATAATCAAGAATGAAGAATGGAAAAAAAAAAAATGAAGAAAGGGTCATGCAGCGCTACAAGTCCTACAAACATTAAAATAATAACGAAGAAACTCTGTGAACAATCTAATTGCCAATACCTTTGTTAATCTCAATTAAAGAGACAAATTCCTTCAAAGACAAATAGTACTAAAGCTCAATCAAAAAGAAATACATAGCCATAATAACCCTATATTTATTAAAGTAATTTGTAGTTAAATTGAACTTGATAAAATTTTTATAGCATTTTTAATTTTGATAAAAATTGAGAATTTCTGTCCTTTGAAAAACATTGTTAAGAAAATGAAATGAAAAGAGAAAGAAGATGAGCCAGAGAGGGGAGAAAATATTTGCAAAACATATATCTGATAAAGGACTTGTACTCAAAATATATAAAGAATTCTTACAGTTCACTTATAAGAAGACAACCCAGTATTTTAAATGAGCAAAGATTTGCACAGACATGTCAACATAAAAGATGTGGGTAGCAAATAAGCTACCAAAGATACATGTGTATCATGGAAAGATATACAACATTGTTTAGTCTTTAGGGAAAAACAAATTAGAACTATAGTAAGATACCATTACATACCTAGTAGAATTGGTAAAATTAAAAAGACTGACAATACCAAGTGCTGGTGAGGATGTGGAGCCACTGGAACTCTCAAACATTGTTTCGGGGAAAGCAAATTGGTATAGCCACTCTGGAAAATACTTTGGTATTTTCTTATAAGGATAAACATACATGCAACACAGTAATCACCCTCCTAGATATTTACTCAGAAGTAAACTATATGTTTATACAAAGACCTGTATATGTATGTATATAGCAGTTTTATTCATAATCACCAAAAAAAGAAAACAACCCAAATGTACATAAACTGTGAATGGATAAATAAACCATCGTACAGCCGTATGATGGAATACTATTTAGCAACAAAAGGGAATGAATTACTCATGGATGAATGTCAAAAACATGAGGCTGAGTGAAAGAAGCCAGAATCACAAAGCTTCATCCTGTATGAATCCATTTATTTTGCATCCTGGGAAAGGCAACACTATAGTGACAGTGGTTGCCAGGGGCTGAAGGTGGATGGAGAGAATTGATTGCAAAGATGCATAAGGAAACTTGTAGTGTTGGAAATGTTCTATAACTTGCTTGCGATGATGGCTACACAAATATACGTATTTGTCAAAATTCATGAAACTGTACACTTTAAAAAGATGAATTTTATACCTTGTGTCAGGACTCCCCAAGATCATTCCCAGCTTTAATGATTCACTAGTATGACTTATACAACTGGGCATGTGGCCAGACTGACAGCTAAGATTTATTATAGTGAAAGGATACAAAGCAAAATCAGCAAATCAAAAAGGCACACAGGGAAAAGTCCAGAGAAAACCAGGAGCTTCTGGCAGATTCAACACAGCATATGCTTAATTCCTCCAGCAGTGAATTGTGACAACACATTTGAAATTGTCTCTATCAGGGAAGCTCGTAGGAGACTCAGAGTTTTTACTGGGGAGTGGTTATGTAGGCACCCACTCCTTAGCACGTACCAAAATTCCAGTCTCCCAGAAAGAAGGCGGGTGTTCAGCGTAAACTTCATTGTTTGCAGAACAGTTTAGGCATAGTGGATAGTGTCTAAACTCTTACCACTTAGGGAACAGTGAGAACCCTTCCAAAATCTTAAGTTCCCAGATGCTAGCCAAGGGCCAATCTTGTAAGCAGGTCTTTCTAAGGACAGTATGCTCAGGCCTGCTATGTTAACTCTTTTCTCCATATACCTCAAGAAACCTACCCAAAAAAGAAAAAAAATTGATCCCTATCTTGAGATCATGAAAGTATTTTCCTAAATAATCTTTTTTTCATAATAAACTTTCAAAAATTGAAGAATAATTCCATATTAAAAAAATAAAAAACTTGGTTTGCCTTTCACATTCAGGTCTAAAATCAGTGGTGCGTTAGAGGTGACTCATACTGGCTCATGAAAAAGTTGTTAAATTTTCATCCATTTTGTGAGCCACTTGTTAAACATAGCAATTATTAAAAATTAACCTATATAAACTTACAATAAACAAAAATATTAAAAACAAAGGTAGGGCTTCCCTGGTGGCGCAGTGGTTGAGAGTCCGCCTGCCGATGCAGGGGACGCGGGTTCGTGCCCCGGTCCGGGAGGATCCCACATGCCGCGGAGCGGCTGGGCCCGTGAGCCATGGCCGCTGGGCCTGCGCGTGCGCGTCCGGAGCCTGTGCTCTGCAACGGGAGAGGCCACGGCAGTGAGAGGCCCGAGTACCGCAAAACAAACAAACAAACAAACAAAGGTAAGGGGAGACTTACCTGGTGGTCCAGTGGGTAAGACTCCACACTCCTAAAACAGGGAGCTCGGGTTTGATCCCTGGTCAGGGAACTAGATCCTGCGTGCTGCAACTAAGACCAGGCGCAGCCAATAAATAAATATTAAAAAACAAAACAACAACAACAAAAAAACAAAGGTAAGGGAATTCCCTAGTGGTCCAGGGGTTAGGACTCTGTGCTACCACTGCAGGAGGCATGGGTTGTATCCCTGGTCAGGGAACTAGGATCCCACAAGCAGCGGGGCATGAACAAAACAATAAACAAACAAACCCAAAGGTAATAAATAGTCAAAATTCATCACTTCCTTCTCTTCATGTCAGTTGAATCTGTATGTTGGAAATACCATCTATGTATTTCCATCAGTGCTTCTGTGGATTTTTTCCCCTACCCTGCTTTCTATGACCTTACGCTGGTTACTTGGAATAAGCCATGGTAGGAGTATTTATAATGTGGAACTCAGTAAACACTGAAAGTCAGGGATTGTTTCCTTTGGGGAATTAGTGGTTAAACATTCATCAGCACACTGCTGTCTGTAATCCACCTGCAATTGATTTTTATAAATGATATTAGGTAGGGAACCCATTTCTTTCTTTCTTTTTTTTCTTTTGCAGTAGATATCCTGTTGGCCCAGCATCATTTATAGAAAAGCCTACCATTTCTCATTTTCCCACTTCTCTGAAGTGCCACTTTTGCATTATTCAAATGTGTGCATATGAATGGGTCTGTCTCTGAGTTCTTTACTTTATTCCTTTGGTCCACTCATCTACCTCTGCACCACAATCACACTGTGTTTCTAGGTTCATAGTAAGCCTTGATATACAATAGTCCAAGTCCTCCCACTTTCTTTTTCAAAGTGTCTTGGCAATGTTGAGTCCTTTGCATTTCTACATACATTTTATTTTTTATGTTTTATTTTTTTTGCGGTACGCGGGCCTCTCACTGCTGTGGCCTCTCCCGTTGCGGAGCACAGGCTCCGGACGCGCAGGCTCAGCGGCCAGGGCTCACGGGCCTAGCGGCTCCGCGGCATATGGGATCTTCCCAGACCAGGGCAAGAACCCGTGTCCCCTGCATCGGCAGGCGGACTCTCAACCACTGCGCCACCAGGGAAGCCCTCTACATACATTTTAGTACCAGCTTGTCAGTTTCCACCAAAACAAACAAAAACATAGATAAAAATCTTTGACATTTTAATTGGAACTGGATAGAATCCATAGGCCAATCTGGAGAGAATGGATCTTTATAATATTGTTGTCCAATCAGTGAACATGGTCTATCTCTCCATTTATTTGGGTCTTCTAGAATTTCTCTAAAGATTGTTCTATGGTTTTCTGCATGAAACATGTCTGCTGGATTTCTTTCTAGGTACTTTTTTTTTTATGGTATTGTAAGTGAAGTCTTTTCAGAGTTTTTCATTTTCTGGTTTCTATTATATTTTATACAGAAACAATTATTTTTAACATTGATTTGATATTCAGCAACCTTGATAAACACTCATAAGAATTTATATGTAGATTCTTTTAGATTTTCTATATATGTGTATAACCACATAATCTGCAAAGAAAAATAGTTTTAATTCTTCCTTTACAATTCTTACACATTTTAATTCTCTTTTTTGGTTTATTGTACTAGCTAGGACATGTCAGTACATCACGAATAGATAGGGTGAGAGCAGGCTAAATGTTTGCTAAATGTTTTTACTTTGAATAGATGTTAAATTCTATCAAAAGCTTTTCTGCATCTATTGAGATAATCATGTAATTTTCCTCTTTTATCCTCTTAATACATAAAATTGCATTGATTTTTCAAATGCTAAACCAATCTTGCAATTTTGGAGTAAATGTAACTTGGTTGGATGCATTAACCTTACACTTTATTGCTATGCTAAATTTGATAGCATGTATTTTTAGAAATTTTGCATATACATTCCTGAGTGAGGTTGGCCTGTAACTTTCCTTTCTTGTTAGGTGTTTGGTATTAGGGTTATGATAACCTTATAAAAAGTACTGGGTAGTATACTCTTTTTTATACTCTCTGGAAGAGTACCTAATATTGGCACCATTTCTTCCGGTGAAGCCATCTGGGCCTGGAGTTTTCTTTGTGGAACATTTTCTTAGCAGTGGATTTAACTTCCTAAACAGTTACAAGATTGTTAAATTTTTCTACTTTTGTGTCACTTTAAAAAAATATATTTGTTTATTTACTTATTTATTTGGCTGCGCCGGGTCTTAGTTGAGGTGTGCAGGATCTTGGCTGCCGTGTGCGAGATCTTCGTTGTGGGATGTGGGAACTTTTTTTTTAGTTGCGACATGCGGGCTCTTAGTTGCAGCATGCATGTGGGATCTATTTCCCTGACCAGGGAGGGATCGAACCCGGGCCCCCTGCACTGGTAGTGCGGAGTCTTAACCACTGGAGCACAAAGGAAGTCCCTTGTGCACATTTGATGACATATTTTTCTAGAAACTTGTCCATTTCATCGAGAATGTCAAAATTTTTTAGCATAATATTGCTTTCAGTATCCTTTTGTAATTTTAATGTCTACAGGATCTATAGTTGTGTCCCATCTATATTCCAGATATTGGTTATTTGTGCCTTCTCTCTTTTTCTTGATTAGACACAGGAGGCTTATCAGTTGTGTCCTTTCAAAAAACCAACTTCTTAGGTTTTTGTTGTTCATCTCTGTTGTACATTTGTTTTCTATTTCCTTATTTCCTGATTTTATTTTTATTACTGCCATTCTTTAACTTTCTTTGAGTTTATTTTGCTGTTCTTTTTCTAACCTCTTTATGGATGCTTGGCTTATTATTTTTCAGTCCTTCTTCTAGTATACCCATATTAAGACTATGAATTTTACACTAAGTTTTGCTTTACTCAGTAGTCTTTTTTTTTAAGACTATTTTTTAAAGAGAAGTTTTAGGTTTACAACAAAATTTAGAGGAAGGTACAGAGATTTCACATATACCCACTGCCCCGACACATGCACAACCTCCCTAATTATCAGCATCACTCACCAGAATGGTACATTTCTTTACCAGGACACATTGGTAACCTACACTGACACATCAGAATCACCCAAAGTCTATAATTTACCTTAGGGCTCACTCTTGGTATTGTACAGTCTATGGGTTTGAACAAATATATAATGACCATTATAATATCATACAGAGTAGTTTCACTGCCCTAAAAATCCTGTGTTCTGCCTATTCATCTCCCCCCTCCAAAAAAAGCACTGATCTTTTTATTGTCTCCAAGATTTTGCTTTTTCCAGAATGTCACATAGTTCCAGCCTTTTCAGTATGTAGCCTTTTCAATTTGGTTTCCTCTCAGTGAGTAACATGCATTTAAGTTTCCTCCATGTCATTCATTCATTCATTTATTTATTTATTTATTTATTTATGGCTGCACTGGGTCTTTTCTTTGCACGCTTCTCGGACCAGGGCTCGAACCCGTGTCTCCTGCATTGGCAGGCAGATTCTTAACCACTGCACCACCAGGGAAGCCCCTCCATGTCTCTTCTATGGCTCGATATCTCATTTCTTTTTAGTGTTGAGCAATTTTCCATTGTCTGGATGGACAGCTTATTTATTGATTCACCTGTTGAAGAACATCTTGGTTGCTTCCAAGTTTTGGCAATTATGAATGAAGCTGCTATAAACATCCTTGTGCAGATTTTTGTGTGCATATAGTCTTCGACTCCTTTGGGTAAATATCAAGGAGCATGATTGCTGGGTCATATGGTAAGAGTATGTTTAGTCTGGTAAGAAACCGTCAAACTATCTTCAAAGTGACTGCTATTTTACATTCCCACCATCCCACCAGCAATGTATCAGAGTTTTTGTTGCTCCACATACTTGTCAGCATGTGGTGTTAGTTCTCTGGATTTTGCCCATTCTAACAGATGTGTAGTGGTATCTCATTGCTGTTTTAATTTGCATTTCCCTGATGACATGTGTTATGGACTGTCTTTTCATATGCTTATTTGTCTTTGGTGAGGTCTCTGTTAAGGTTTTTGGCTTATTTTTTAATCAGGTTGGTTTTTTTAATTGTTGAGTTTTTAAGAGTTCCTTGTATATTTTGGATAATAGTCCTTTATCAGATGTGTCTTTTGCAAATAATTTCTCCAAGTCTGTGGCTTGTCTCCTAATTCTCTTGATATTGTCTACTGTAGAGCAAAAGTTTTCATTGTAGTGAAACCCAGCTTATCAATTATTTCTTTCATAGATAGTGTTTTTAGTATTGTATCTAAATGGGCATCACCATAGCCAAGGCCATCTAAGTTTTCACTTATGTTCTCCTCTAGGAGTTTTATAGTTTTGCATTTTACATTTACATCTATGATTCATTTTGAGTTAAATTTTGTGAAGCATGTAAGATCCATATCTAGATTCAGTTTTTTGCATGTGGATGTCCAGTTGTTCCAGCACCATTTGTTAGAGAGATTATCTTTGCTTTCTGGTATTGTCTTTGCACCTTTGTCAAAGATCAGTTGACTATATTTATATGGGTCTTTTTCTGGTTTTCTATTCTGTTCCATTGATTTATTTATCTGTTCTTTTGTTTATAGTATTTTTTAATTATCTATTTAATTTCCATGGGATCTGTAGTGATGTCCTCACTTTAATTTCTGATATTAGTAATTTATCTTCTTTTTGTCATAGTTAGCCTGACTAGAGGCTTATTGATCTTTAAAAAAAAACAGCTTTTGGTTTCATTGATTTTCTCTATTGTTTTCCTGTCTCCAATTTCAATTATTTCTGCTCTAATTCCTATTTCTTTTCTTCTGTTTATTTTGGATTTAATTTGCATTTCTTTTTCTAGTTTCCTAAGGTAGAAACTTAGATGATTGATTTTATACCATTTATCATTTATCATTTATGTTATCATTTTATACCACCTCCCCCTTGTTCAGTCCATTTTACAGCCACTTTGGACTTCCTTCTGTTCCTTGAAATGCAAGCTCATAGTTGTATGGACGGCTCCTTCTCATCCCTGGTCGAATGGATATCCTTAATGAGGCCTTGCCTTACACTCTGTTGCAGAATTTGTTAGTTGCCCACACCACTACCATATGGTGTCCCAGTTCTAAGAACCTTGTTCTTGTTTCATTATTATGCCTCCTCTGAAAGACCCCATGTTCAAAGTAGATCCTGATTGGTAACCCAGTCAAGGTGATTCCTGCTACCTTGCCAGTGATTGGTTATAATCTTGAGCATGTGATGCTGCTCTGGTACATGAGGTGGGAAGGAAAGTTTGCTAGAGGAATTCTGGGGAAATTTTCCTATCACCAGAAAGAGCCGATCTCTTCAGTGAATATGTCATGCATGAATGCAATGCCTGGCACTGCAGCAGCCATCTTGAGACTCAGGGGCACTAGCCTGAGGGCAAGGCTAAGGATAACAAAACAGAGAGATAAAAAGTGACTGGTTCTTCAAAGATATTTAGCACCAGAACCGGCTAGTTCTGGAGCTGCCCAGCCTCCAGGTTTCTTATTACTTGAAACCAAAAGCATTTCAACTTTCACCTTCTTTAATGTGCTCCCCCCACCCACCCAACACACACATCTTCCCCAGTAGGGTCCTCATAATATTTATTGTTACCTGACACTTTTTATTTTTTATTTGACAAATATTTACTGGTATTTACTATATGCCAGACACAGTTTGAAGTACTTTACAATTATTAACTCATTTAATCTTTATAACTACCCTGTGCAATGGATACTTTTATTATCCCCACTTTCCAGAGAAGGAAGCTGAGGCACAGAGGTTAAATAGCTTCCTCCTGGTCAGAAGCTAGAGTTGGAGCTGGGATTTGAACCCAGGCCTTCTGACTCCAGAGTCAGTGTTCATAACCACTCTGTTGCCTCTCTGGTTTTTCATTATTGGGTTATTGTTTTCTGTCTGACTTCCATATCACTTATTGAGAGCGGAGATCCTGACTGTCTTGTTCACAACTATGGCCCCAGGGTTCGGTAGGTAGGCAGCAGTTTTGTTGAATGGATGAATGAATGAATGGTAGACTCTGGTTCCTTGAGAACAGGGCAGTTTCTTGTTTGCTTCCATGGCCCCCAGGGCTGGAATAGGGCTGAGCTTTCCTCAGGGTGTACTGACTGGGGCCTGTGGAGTGAACCCATCTCTGGATCCACATGATACCCATCTTTGGGGCCCCCAGGGGAGGCCTGTGCAGAGGTCCCAGGAGGCCTCAAAAGCATGGCACTTTGTTTGGCTTTGCCCTCTTGTAGCTGGGTGCTCTCACACCGGCTCCTTTTCACCCCTTCCCTGCAGAAGAAAGGGAGCTGGCCTGCTTCCCCCTTGGCGCTAATGTGCTCATTTGAAGCTCCTGAGGCTAGGTCCAGTGGGCGGCCGGGGCTGCCACCGTTAATCACACTGCCTGCTACTGGCTGCCCACGCAGCCAGCTTTGAGGGCTGGCCAGAGCCTCTGGTGGGAACTGCTCATTGGCCTAATTGGGCCTCTCTTGGGAGGCTGCAGGCCCTGCTTCTCACTTGTTTTTGCTCTGGCTGCTGCTTCACCCTCTCAAGGAGGACAGCATGCTTCCTGATCCGGCCGGCTCTGTGGCCAGCCAGGGCAGGAGTTCACCCTTGTTTTACAGATGGAGAAACAGAAACCCTGGGGTAGACTGGGTCCCTACCCTAGGCCACAGCAAGGCCAGGCAAGGTTGCCAGGAGTAACCACTAGAAAGCCAAGTGACATGGCTCTGTTCCTCACTCTGCTGGCAACTGGAATGAGTTCCCACAGGAAAAAAGACCTCTTTTTGGCTCCTGTGGCCACCCGGGTACTGCCAAGTACCAGGCACAGCACTCAGGCTTCTGGCATTCATGAAGATGTGTCCAAGTGAGAATTGTCACACCCCCCAGAGACCCTGCCAAACCCACAAAAAGGCAGACGAGAACATGGCCAATACAAGTAGAGGGCAGATCCCCTCTGAAGCATCACGGGGAAAGCTGGGCAGCCAGGCACTCCTGTGACTTCTCTGCTCTGTGCCTCCGTTTACCCTTCCTGGAAAATGGAAAGAGTTTTCAGATGCGTGATGGCAGGATCGGGGGGACCTTGTCTGTGAGAGGCTTGCAACATGACTTACACTAGTCACATGCACAGAGCCTCTCAGGTAGGGAAGAGCTTAATTATCAGCTGGTCCTGGTCCTCTAGCTGTGGCTTAAATCAACTCTAGGAAATCCCCAAAGATCCTGAGCCAGCACAGCTGGCCTTCCTTCAGCAAGAAGGTGCTCACTTCCTCCCACCATTGTCCATTCTTTTTTTTTTTTTTTTTTTCCTTCTGCCACCTTCCCTGCCTTCTTGTTAAACGGGTCATTTTTCTTCCCTGAGTCACCACCAGCTCCTAGTTCTACTCTGGGTGCACTTAGAATGAATCAGTCTCTCTTTTCCTTTGATGATCTTTTCAGGACCAAAAGACAACCAGAATGCTGTGCCTGAACCTTCTCTCCTCCTGGCTGAAGGTCTTCAGTCCCTTCAGCCATCTTCATTTGACAGCTCTATTGGCTGACGCCCAGGTGCTCTTCTCAGAGCATCCTGGTGGGTCCAGAAGGGGTCTCTGTACCCCAGGTGTGAACCCAGAGGCGCCACTTGCCCCGGGTCAACCCAGACATTCACAGGGCTGGGGCAGATCCGTGTCTGAAAATTCGCAAGTTATGATTCAAGCTAACCATTCAATGAGCAAACCTCAACTTTGACCTTCATACTTTCCCAATGACTTAGAAGGCTAAGCTTGAACTTAGGGTTCTTGGACTCAGGAGTTCTGCCCCAGAATGTGGTGGGGTGGTGAGAGCAGCCCTGCTGTCCCCAGCCTGGTCCCCTTGCCTCTTACCCCTGGCTCCTCCTTCCACGTGAGATATTTCAGGAACATGCATGGGGATACCTCAGTTAACATGTCCCATCTTTGTTCACACCACTTGGCCTCTCAGACACCATCCTAGAGAAGAGGGCCAGGCAAGTAGGCTTGGAGCCATTTGGGCAAGAGATTCTGGGGTCCCAGGTAACAAGTGTGGTCTGGAGGGGAGAGTATGTCCCCTGAGCAGGCATGTCCTTTGGCCCTGAGGGCTCCTTGCCCCATGAGGACAGTCAGGGCCCTCCTTACCTGGGTTTGAGGGCCTCACTGACTGGCCCTGTTCCCACAACGAGCATCACACATCCCTCTGTTGAGTCATCCTGAGCTGATATCCATACCGTCACTGATGTCATTTTCCTGAGGGAGGTGATGACTCTATTTGTTCAACTGGGTTTGGGGGCCCATGTGCTGGATGGGGCCTTATGAAAACTGAGTTTCCTATTTCTAACCTGTTAGGACTGTTTCAAGCCCCAGTTCTGTCCTCCAGGAACCACAGAGGAGCTAACTACTCATGTCTCTGCCATCTGTACATTTGCTGGATGTGCCATTCACACCCCAGCCAAGCCCATCATAAGTCATCACCCAGCCCCAAACCTGGCTCTTTCACCTGGTGTCCCTTCATCTCTGGCTATGCTGGTCCCAGGATGGAGGCTTAGTGATGCTGAAAGCCAGCTCATGATGCAGGGGAGGGTGAGCAGCACTGTGTAAACTGTAAAGCTCCTGCTGTGCGGCTGCTTCCTAGGTGGCTAGTTGACTTTCTGGGCCCATCAGCTGGGCTCTAGGTGGCAGATTGCCCAACGCGGCACTTCAGGCTGTGATGGCTCACAGGCCCCACCTCCCAAGCACTGCTCCAGATCCCCAGATCCGGCTGGTCATGGTCCAGCCCCAGGCCAAGCTTCCCTGTCAGTCATCCCCCACTACCCAGTTCCTGCCATCTCTGCCCTCCTCCACATGGCCTGGTTCTGTCCCTCCAGCCCATCTCTGCTATCTGCCCACCCAGATCCCCCCAAGAGTGTGGTCAGCAAGCCAGTCCCTTGGGCACTGTCCCAGCTGCACAGAGCCATCTTTCCTGAGGTCACCCCCTTCCCAGGATGGCCCACATCCAATGACTGATCCAAGTGGGGGTAAAAAGCTGGCCATCTTGACCCAGTGCCAGACAACCCTGATGGCCCATTTTGGCTCCAGACTTCCCTGTGTGGTCGGCCGAGGCTGCCGCTGGCCTGCCTCATATCTTGACTTCTCTGGCTTATTTGCAGACAAGAGTGTGTCAGTGACAGCTGCTTGATGACAAAACTTGAAAGGTTTTTGCTTAACCCTTGGATGACCAGTATATTCCTTCACAGAAACCCTCAGTTATTCAAGCTTTATTGGACTGTGATTAGTAATAAACTTCATAATAGCTACCAGGTATTATGCAACATACTCAACAGCATAATTTCATTTCATTCTCATGACAACCCTCAGATGTATGTAGGCATTGCCTTTTCTGTTTGTTTTTTTTTAATTTTAGTTGATATACAATATTATGTTAGTTTCAGGCATACCACGTAATGATTTGATGTTCAAATACATTACAAAATCATCACCACGATAAAGTCTAGTAACCATCTGTCACCATACAAAGTTATTACAGTATATATATATATTTTTTTTTCTTTTTTTTTTGTGGTACGTGGGCCTCTCACTGTTGTGGCCTCTCCCATTGCGGAGCGCAGGCTCCGGTACAGTATTATTATTATTATTATTATTTTTTTTTGGTACAGTATTATTGACTGCATTCTTTACACTGTACATTACATCCCTGTGACTTATTTATTCCCTCACCTATTTCCCCATCCCCCTCTCCTCTTAAACCACCAGTTTCTTCTCTGTATCTGTGAATCTGTTTTGTTTGTTTTGTTTTTTAGATTCTATATATAAGTAAGATCATATGGTATTTGTCTTTCTCTATCTGACTTATTTCACTTTAGCATAATACCCTCTAGGTCCATCCATGTTGTAACAAATGGCAGGATTTCCTTCTTTTTTTTTTTCTGCGGTACGCAGGCCTCTCACTGTTGTGGCCTCTCCCGTTGCGGAGCACAGGCTCCGGACGTGCAGGCTCAGTGGCCATCGCTCACGGGCCCAGCCACTCCGTGGCATGTGGGATCTTCCCAGACCGGGGCACGAACCCGTGTCCCCTGCATCGGCAGGCGGACTCTCAACCACAGCACCACCAGGGAAGCCCACTTTTTTTAATTTAATTTAATTTTTTTTTTTTTTTTTTTGGCTGCTCCACATGGCATGCAGGATCCCAGTTCCCTGACCAGGGATTGAACCCGTGCCCCTTACAGTGGAAGCTCGAAGTCTTAATCACTGGACTGCCAGGGTAGTCCCAGGATTTCTTTCTTTTTTATGCTGAGCAGGAAGCTGAAGGTCAGTGAAATTAATCGAGGGTGCACTGCTGGGAAGTGACTCAAGATGTCACACTTCAGACCAGCATTTCATATTTTCCGCTGCTTTTGATGTTTATTAGGTTTACACAAACTGTACATTTTTTCTTAAGAAAAAAACTTGAACTTAGTCACGTTATTCCCAAGTACACAGTTACAATAATGTCACATATCCCTATATGATTTTCTTATTTATTTTACTTTTTTTTACAAAGTGTACAGAGAGAGGGACCTATTATGTTTAACAGGGTATTTCTATAGGTATTTTTTTTTCCCCCAGACTGGTATTTCTTATCTCTTAACCTTCCTATCTGTTTGTTCAAATATCTTTACCCAGGCAGAATCTTTATGCTTTTATTAATCCTTTAGGGAAAAATATTTTGAAATTTCTTTTTTAAAAAATCTATCCTTTGGGCACAGTGCTTATTTTCTGGTTTCTCAGTGAAGTCTTCCTCGGTGCATTTCCCATGGGGCCCGGGAGAAGTGAATCCATGTGGGTCGAATGAGTGACGATGAATGAATGAATGGTTGGATCAACATGGGTGTGAAGTGCTTTGATGGTGTGCGATGAGTGTCAAGTATAGTGAGAAATCTTTGGAGAGCTATTTTAACCTTTCTGCTCTAAGCCACACCGTGGTTACTGTGTAAGACCCAGGCACACCACGTGGCAGCTGTGTTTGGAGCACAGGATGCGTGTTGGGCAGGGTCCCAGCAGCGCATCAGGGCTGTGAGGGTAGGAGGAAGGAGCGGGTGCTGCTCTTTTTCTGATGCCAAACAGAGAGCCCCCCACACTGGCTGTAATTATTTTAAAAGCAGAAGCCACTGTGGGCTCCAAGCCTGTGCCCTGGGATCCACCATGGTGAGGAGGTCTGGGGAAAGAGGAGGAACCCGCAAAGGGAGTGGAAAAGGAGCAGTCAGGGAGGTAGGAGGATCACCAGGCGAGTGAGCCAAAGAACCGTGTCAAGGAGTGATGGTCTGTGTGATGTGTTGCTGCTGCTGAACTGAGATGATGGCAGTGGGACCTGATTGTGGGTTAGCAACGTGGAGGTCGCTGGTGACCTTGAACAAGCAGGTCCATGGGGTTGGTGAGGTTGGAAGTGTGATTAGAGCAGGCTCAGGAGGGAGTGGGAGGAGAGGCAGCCCACAGTGTGCTGGGAGCCCATTGGCTGCGGCTCTTTGTGTGGAGGCTGTGAGGCCCCACGTTTTGGGCACCATGGGTCTCCAGCACAGACATTTTGCAGTGTCTTGTGTGACCATGGCCAGCTGTTCTCCCCAAACCCTTGGAAAGCCATTCTCAGGTCTGCGGCTCCTTCCTCCTGAGAGGGGCTGTCTTCTCCTCTTCTCCCAGCCCGATTCCAGCCACCTGCCCAGCTCCTGTTCACTCATCAAAGTCCGCAGAGCCTTGCCCAGCCTCCCTGGGGGTCGGGCAGGTTGGGTGCACCCTCCCATGGCCACACTGGTGCTGTGGTGCTTCTGGCTTCATGGGAAGTGTCTGTCCCTTCACTCCTCAGATACCCTGGGTGGGTGTCCCATCACCCACCTCTTCAGGGCCCTGTTAGCCTCAGCTGAGAGCTGGGCTCAGTCTATGCTTCCTGAAGGAATGGGTGAGCCCAGAGAGACCCCGTGACTACCCAGTCGAGGCCCCCCTTATTGCTTGAAGAAAAGTCTGGGCTCCCATGGGAGGGAGGCAGACCCCTGTGCCAGTTCACACTGGGTGGACTTGGGTCTCTGAACTGGCCTGTAGATCTTGGGCAGGCAGGTGCTCAGACTTTCCTGGGCCATCCAGCCCCGATAGATCCCTTCATCATGGTCTGATCCCTTCATCATCAGAGGCCCAAGTGGCGGTTACATTCAGCTGTGCAGTGAGTTGGCCGGGGCACCGGCCCTTTGTGATGGGACTGGGCTGGCACAACCGTGTGGGGCGAGGGACAGCTGGCAGGGAAATCAGAGCAGCCCTCTGCCACCAGCTCCGGCTTTCCGCTGGCGATACGATACATAAGAGGATTAGGGCTCAGAACTCAGGACAAGGGGCTTTTATTCTCAGCACTGCATTTTCATTGGCTTGCAAAGCCTTAGAAACAGGAAAAAAAGTTGAGGAGGGACTGCCAGATCTCTCACCCTCCAAGCCTTGTGCTTTAGGGGAGCACAGGAGCCCCAGCCCCACAAGTGGGATGGTTGACACCCTGCCCAGTCCAGGTCTGCCTGAGGTTGGATCTCCAGGGCCTGGGGGCACATCCTCCCCTGCTGCAGAGGCCTGAGCCACCTGCGGGCTGCACAGGAATCCCAGGATCCTGGAGTGTCAGAATGGAAGGAAGCGTACAGCCACATGTTCCAGCCTCCATTGAAATTCCCATGGGGGAAACAGAGCCCCAGAGAGAGGCTATGACTTGCCCAGGGTCACTCATTGAGGGAGGGCCTGGGCTGGGCCTGGAGGGAGGAATGTGAAGGACAGGGGCTGCTGGGCTGGCCTGGGAGCCAGGCCTCGTCCTCCAGGACCACAATGAGGCTGATTTCTTTCCACCATTGGTTGGGTTTGCCTGCTTTAGAATTTCTTGAAAACATAATCATAAAGTACGTACTCTTTTGGATAAGACTTCTTTCTCTCAGTATAATGGTTTTGGTTGTCAAATGGATCAGTACTTTGTTCCTTTTTATTGCTGAGTATATTCCACAGCTTATCTATTCACCAACTAATGGACATTTGATTTATTCCCACTTTTTTGTCTATTACAAAGGAAGCTGTTATGAACATTCATGTACAAATCGTATTTTTATCAAAAAAATTTTATGATGGAGAGGATCATAAAATTTTTTTATGCAGAGTATAGAGAATAATGTAGCAAACACACTCCTTAATCAAGTATAAACATCTTGCCATATTTGCTTTTTTCTTTTAAGAAGAAAACACATATAGTTAAAGCCTCTGATATATGCTTCCTCTTCCTCCCTCCCCAGAGATAACCCCATTCAGACTCCAGTGTTTATTATTCTCATGTATGCAGTTGGCAGTTTTACTGGGTAGAGTCACTCATTCCATTCAACAAATACTGAGCACCTACTATGTGCAAAGCACTGGTCTAGGCACTGGGGGTACAGCAGTGAACCTGACAGGAAAAAAATCCCTGTTCTTGGAGGGATGACATACTAGTATGGCGATATTAAATCATTAAATCTGTACTGTGTCAGGCAGTGGTATATGCTGGGGAGAAAAATAAAGCAGAAAAGGGAGACAAGGAATGATAAGGTGGGGGAGTGGCTTGAAATTTTAAATAGGGTAGTCAGAGAAGGCCTCACTGATAAAGTGTTCCAGTTTCTATGGCTGTGTAAGAAATAATTCAAAACAAGTGGCTTCAACACAAGAATCATTTATTACCTCCCATGGTTTCTGTGGGTCAGGAATTTGGGAGCATCTCAGCTGGGTGGTTCTGACTTGGGGTGTCTCATGAGGTTGCAGTCAGAGCGGGGATGGGCTGGGATCACCACGTCAAAGGCTCCTTCACTCACATGTCTGGTGTCTGGCCTGGGTTAAGACCAAAAAGCTGGAGACTAGCCCAGCTGGGGCTCCCTGGGCATCTCCCTCTGTCTCTCTGTGGTCTTTCCACTTGGACTCTCCACTAGAGCAACTCCAAGGCAGCCAGACTTTGTTTTTCTTTTAATTTATTTTTGGCTGCGTTGAGTCTTTGTTGCTGCGCGCAGGGCTTTCTCTAGTTGCAGCGAGCGGGCTTCTCATTGCGGTGGCTTCCCTTGTTGCGGAGCACGGGCTCTAGGTGCACGGGCTTCAGTAGTTGTGGCGCACCCCCTCCGCCAGGGCTGCCTGAGGTACACCCACAGTCATTCTGGGATATCAGTAGTTTTGGCAGGATTCTCTATCACTATCTCTTTCCCTGACCACACCTGGCTGTTAAGCTCCACTAATTGCAAGCTGATTGCTCCACTGTTTTCAATACTCCGTCTGGAGTGGAGTTTCCACCTTGTTGAACTAGGATGGGAGGGGGTGGGAATGGGACTGGTTCAAATGCCATAGCTTTCATTTTTCTTACCCAGTAGATTTTTTGAATAAATGTTTCTTCATTTGCTGAATGCCCTTAGACCAATTTCCAGGGACTTTAAATGGCTGGGTTTCTTTTTATAATTGTCACCAGTTTGACTGGGGAGTGGGAATGCAGGGCTTCTCACATTGTTATGCCAGAGTTGGAAAACCGATGGACAATTAAGAGTACCAGGATTTTGGTTTGGATATTGCAAGATGTCAGATCACCAGGTGACTGTCATAGGCAATGAAGTAACATTTATATTTTCTGCATCTCTGTAGTTCTTTCCTGTAAAAAGACTTTGAGGGTATGCAGAACAGAAAGCATCAGACAATCCCCCCGCCCCCGTTTTCACCCATTTTTTTGGTCTTCTCGCCCATCTTGGCACACAGTGCACTGGGTAAGACAATGGAGCAGCAGCAGGTAGAACGCAGGGCCCAAGACTGGGGAGCGCATGTGGCCAGGTGTTCCCCTCAGGCATCTCATCTGAGAGCAACTAGACTTTGAGAAGGAAAAAAAGTTGATGGGCATATGAAGATGGTCTGGCTGAAAGAGCACAGGAACTGGGGCCTCAAACACCTCTGGTTTAAACTCATCCTGACCCCCTCCTCCTCCTCTTGTGTTGCCAGTGATGCCTCCCTCCCCCTCTTAGCCCTTCACCCCCTGCCCCAGGGTCTTCTCACTTCTCCAGCCTGCACAGGTTTTGTTTCGTTTTGTTTTAATTAATTTGTTTATTTATTTTTTACCGCATTGGGTCTTCGTTGCTGCACCCAAGCTTTCTCCAGTTGTGGTAAGCGGGGGCTACTCTTCATTGTGGTGCGCGGGCTTCTCCTTGCAGTGGCTTCTCTTGTTGTGGAGCACGAGCTCTAGATGCACAGGCTCAGTAGCTGCGGCTCGTGGCTCTAGAGTGCAGGCTCAGTAGTTGTGGAGCACGGGCTTAGTTGCTCGGCAGCATGTGGGATCTTCCCGGCCCAGGGCTTGAACCCATGTCCCCTGCATTGGCAGGCATATTCCCAACCACTGCGCCACCGAGGAAGTCCCCTGCACCGGTTTTTAAGATTTCTCCCCTCCCCACCGCACAGCTAGGCCAGGTTCAGCCCCTCCTGGCCTCCTGCCCCACCCCTCCTAATGCAGCCGGTGCTGTGGCTTCTGTGCCCTGTCTGAACTCCCACCTCCTTGTCAGCACAGCACCAACGCCCCGCCTTCCTCCCTCTGTGGTTGCAGCCCCTCACGGACTCTCCGCTGACATTAGCTCTGACTCCCGCTGTGTGCTCTCCCTCTCACCCCAAGCACAGTCTCATGTGCCCTGAAGCTCCTCCGACAAGAGGGGCAGGCTCAGCAGACCACTTGGGGCACTGGCAACCCACACTCCCAGGCAGACCCTCGATCAGCAGGGAGGAAGCTGAAAGAAAAGTAAGTGCTCCAGTCACCTGTCCTGCAGGGGCACCGTTCTGGGGGGCTCTCTGCATGCTCTTCCCAGACCCCAGCTCGACAACACACCTCTGCCCAGGCCTCTCCAACTTCTGTCTCCCTCTCTCCTCTGGGGTTCCCTTCCCAGTAAGTGACATCATCTCAGTTCAGCCTTTTGGGGAAGCCAGGCTAAGAACTCTCCTCTCTCATCTTCTGCAACCTTCTCAAAAGCACATGTCCTCCCGCTTTACCAGAACCACCACAGGTCCAGGTCCCCTTCACTCATTCATTCATCACACTTATTTAGCACCTACTGTGTCACAAGCCCTCTTTTAGGTGCTTCGTTAATAAAGAGACAGAATCCCTGACCTCACCCAGCTTACATTCTAGTGAGGAGAGGCACTGGGTAGCAAACTGAATTGTGAGTTAGACGAGAAGTTCTACAGAGAGAAATGATGCGGGGTGGGAGGTGGGGAGTGCTAGGGGTCACACTAGCTGAAGCACATGCTCAGGTGGATTTCAGGGTCAATGCCTGTGAAAGGAAGGGGGAGGAAATAGGACTGGGCAGAGGGAGAGCCTGAACAGTGACACAAGTCCAACAAGACCCCGCTAGGGCGTTCTGGAGCAAGTATCCTCTGCCGGAGCGCGGCTCCCCAACGCCGGGGCGGAAACCACCCGGCCGCAGGCCCCGCGCCCCGCGCCCCGCGCTTCCCTCGGTCAGCAAACGAGGGCGCTCTGTGAAGCCGAGGCGGACTCTGGCAGAACTGGCAGCTGTAGGTTGTATGGCCGTGGCTCCTGCCTGCACATCCTTCTGGAAAGGGGGTCTGGGTGGTGTGACTCCATGTCTGCTACATGGGACATGCTCAGGGAAGGCCTCAGGGAGCAAAGCCTTGGAGGAGTTCGGGGAAGGAGCCCCGCAGACCCGTAGAGGAAGAGTCTTACAGGCAGAGGGAACAAAAGCGCGAGGCTCTGAGTGTGGTTGCGTCTGAGGCCTCGAGAAGCAGCAGGGAGGCCGGTGGGCCTGGAGCGCATGAGCAGCAGGCAAGGAGTCCAGAGTAGGAGCGGGCCAGCCCTGGGAGGCCAGGCGAGGACTCCGGCCTTTGAGCGGGAGTGAGCCACTGGGGGGGGGTGACGGGTCAGGGCGGTGGGGACATTACTGAGGAACAGGAGAGCCCATGAAAAGTCCACTGCTGGGCTTCCGGATTGGGGAGGTAAGGACGCCAGTGATCCGGGACCCTGGTCAAAGGCCTGCGAATCAACTGTGCAATGAACGCTCGGGGTTTGTTAGCCCGGCAGCTTTAGCCGGTGTCTGCTGCCCTCTGGTGGACGTTCTTGGGATTACCCAAGCCTGCTTTCAGCTTTGCTTCTCTACTTTTGCCTGCAGTCTGTGGGTTTTGCAGGTTTACCTACAACTTGGGGCTATAAAAGCTGTTTTGTCACAGACGGTGGAGGTGTCAGGCACTTGGAGGAAACAGTTCATCAGGTTAGAGACAGGACGGCAAGGGGAAGCTATGATGTAGATGCAGCAGTGGCTGGAGCCGGGCTGGGGCAGGGCCATGTGGTGTTTTCTAGCAGCAATGGTCAGCAGCATCCAGAAGCAGGGAGGTGGGGCTGGAGGATGCACCCAGGGTGAGGAGCTGTACAGCAGGTGCTGTAGAGAGGAGAGCAAGGTGAAGACACTGAGGGTGATTGCCAGAGAGCTCTGAAGTCCAGGGCACAGTCCCTGATGGGGAGGGAAGGGAATGCCACTGGAAGGCCCAGCTAATGGAAAGAAAATGAACACGTTGAAGACCTGTAGGTCAAAACGGATCTGGAGATCTGGTGGAGTGAGGGTGTAAGAAGACTGGACAAAGCGGGAGTGGCGGGAGCCATGGAGCCACTGGAAGCATTACTGATGTTGGAACCCAGGAGCCTGCACTCTGGCTGCTGCTGCAACTCTCTACCACCGCCGCAGCCCATAGTCACCTGCTCCTGCTGCTGCTGCTGCTGTCATAAGAGTCACCAGCAGCAGGAAAAAAATGGCTTCTTCCAGTTGGCAAAACAGTCTGGAGGATGTAGTTTTCAGGCTTCCAGCCCCTTCCATACAGAGGAGGGCGCTACAGCCCAGGGGCAGTACCAGCTTCTTAACTGCTATGTAAAACCCCCTTCTTCCTTCTTTCAGTTCCTTCCAACACCCTTTGACCAATTTCCTGCATCAGATCCTTCTGTCTTGGAATTTTCTATATTTGCATTGGTCTGTCCAACACGTGCATACACTATGAGTAAGGGCAAATCCAGGTATTTGAGGACCTGAGGCTTATTCAATGGGGGAAAGTAATTCTCTTTTTTTTTTTATTTTTTATTTGCTTTTTTTTTGTTTGTTTTTTGCGGTACGCGGGCCTCTCACTGCCGTGGCCCCTCCCGTGGTGGAGTACAGGTTCCGGACCCGCAGGCTCAGCGGCCATGGCTCACGGGCGGGCCCAGCCGCTCTGCGGCATGTGGGATCTTCCCAGACCAGGGCACGAACCCGTGTCCCCTGCATCGGCAGGCAGACTCTCAACCACTGCGCCACCAGGGAAGCCCGAAAGTAATTCTCTTTAAGAGAAGGAATACAGGGACTTCCCTGGTGGTCCAGTGGTTAAGAATCCACCTTCCAATGCAGGTGACGCGGGTTCGAGCCCTGGTCAGGGAACTAAGATCCCACGTGCCACGGGGCAGCTAAGCCCGTGCACCACAGCTACTGAGCCCGTGAGCCCACGCACCACAACTAGAGAGAAGCCTGTGTACCGCAACAAAAGATGCCACAACGACATATGCCGCAACGAAAGATCCCGCGTGCTGCAACTAGGACCTGACACAGCCAAAAATAAATATTAAAAAAAAAAAAAGAATATCACCAATTTGCAAACCCCTAAAAAAGAAAAAGAAAGAAGGAAAAGGAATACAACATTATGAATGAAAAATGAGCTTTATTAGCTTTATGGTAAATTCACCCTACATCCCCAACATACCCTAGATAAACTTGCACATGTGTACCAAGAGACATGGTTGAGTACGTTCACAAGGATCTTCATTGTAATAGAAAAAGCTTTAACTAATCCATCACTATTGATAGGAAAATGGATAAATACATGAAGAGCCAATATTTTATATTAAAATGATACCGATTCTCCTCAAACTCGATCTAAAGATTCAATACAATATGAATCAAATTACAGCAAGGTTAAACGAAACATGCTACTTCTAAAAGTGATCTGGGGAATTTCCTGGCGGTCCAGTGGTTAGGACTCTGAGCTTCCACTGCCAGAGTTCCTGGTTCGATCTCTGGTTGGGGAACTAAGATCCCTGCAATCCGCACAGCCAAAACTAAATGAAATGAAATGAAAAAAAAAATAGGTGATCTGTGTCCCTTACTTCACCACAAACACAAAAATCAATTAAAGATGGCTTAAAGGCTTAAATGTGAAAAGAAAAACTTCACAACTTTTGAAGAAAATTTTCTATATCCTTATGACCTTTGGGGTAAGGAAGACTTTCTTAAAGAGCTCATACAATAAAAGACAATTTTGCTAACTTTTGGGTCATCAGAAGATAATCCACAGACTTCCATTTCCATCCAAGTTAGAGTAACAAAGACTAGATTTACCTTCTTGCTTAAAACAACGATCCCCCCCCACCAAAAAATGATGAAATATACAAATATATGAAACAACAACTTTAAAGACATTGGACATCAGGTTACAAAGGACAGTGATCCATGGGAAAAGGGAAAATGACAAGCTGAGCCTCTGATTGTCCAAGCCCACTGCCTTGAGTTTCCACACGGGGAGGAGGAACTAAGGTGTAATTATCCAGGAGCTGAGGATCTGGAGAGACCAAGGCTGCCAGAGTTCATAGGCATCAGAAGAGTACCAGAGAGGAGAGAGTTTCACAGAGAGAGAACCTAGAGATCTGCAGAGGGTCATCCTTCAGTATTCAGCATGTGAGGAAACTATCAGGGCTGGGGAAAGCAGCATCAAAAAGAATAAGAGGACTGCACAAACTAGGAATAGAAGGGAACTTCCTCACCCCAAACAAGGGCATCAGTGATAAACCCACAATTGGCATCAAACTCAGGGGTGAAAGATTGGATGCTTTTCCACTAAGAGCAGGAACAAAACAAGGATGTCTGCCCTCGCCACTCCTATTCCACATTGAATTGGAAGCTCTACTTAGGGCAATTTGGCAATAAAATAAATATGAGGCATCCAGATTGGAAAGAAAGAAGTAAAATTATCTCTGTTTGCAGATGACAAGATCTTATATGTAGACAATCCTAAGGAATCTACTAAAAAATGACCAGAACAGATAAGTTCAGCAAGGTTTCAGAATACAAGATGAATATACATAATCAACTGTATTTTTATACAGTTGCAATGAACCTGAAAAATTAAATTAAGAAAAAATTTCTATTTGCAATTGCATAAAATGCATAGGAATAAATTAAACAAAAGTGCAAACCTCATCCTCTGAAATCCACAAAGCATTGTTGAAGGAAATGAAAGAAGATCTAAATAAATGTAAAAATATCCAATGTTCATGAATTGAAAAACTTAACATTGTTAAGATGGAAGTACTCTTCACATTTATCTACAGATTCAATATAATCCCTATCAGAATCCCAGGTGACAGGGATTCTTACATCATATACAAAAATTAACTCAAAATTGATCAATGACTTAACTGTAAGAGCTAAAACTACAGAATTCTTAGAAGACAACATAAGAGTAAATCTTCATGACCTTGGATTTGGCAATGGATTCTTAGAAATGACACCAAAAGCACAAGCAAACAAACAAAAGAGTAAATAAATTGGACTTCATCAAAACTATTGGGTTGGCCAAAAAGTTACTTCCGTTCTTAAGTAAAAATAAAAGACATTTTTCATTTTCACCAAGAACTTTATTGAACAACGTTTTGTCCCACTACGTTCTGCCATTTTTCAGGCAACTTTGTAATTCATCTTCCCAAAACTTTTTGTCTTTTTAAGCAAAGGACTGTTCCAGGTGCCTTTTACAGTCTTCCAGGGAATTGAAATTTTTTTCTATTAACAGAATTTTGTAAAGACAGAAATAAATGGAAATACGAAAGTGCAATGTCTGGTGAATACGGCAGATGAATCAGAACTTCCCTGCCAAGCTGTAACAGTTTTTGCCTGGTCATCAGAGAAACATGCGGTCTTGCATTATCCTGATGGAAAATTATGCATTTTCTTTTTTTTTTTTTTTTTT
>RJWK010006433.1:0-52499 GCA_004363435.1 Platanista minor
TTTTTTTTTTTTTGCTGTACGCGGGCCTCTCACTGTTGTGGCCTCTCCCGTCGTGGAGCACAGGCTCCGGACACGCAGGCTCAGCGGCCATAGCTCACAGGCCCAGCCGCTCCGCGGCATGTGGGATCTTCCCAGACCGGGACACGAACCTGTGTCCCCTGCATTGGCAGGCGGACTCTCAACCACTGCGCCACCAGGGAAGCCCTCTCAGAGCCTTTAACATGCTTCTGTGCACTGTAAATCTCTAAGAGAGGCTACAGGATGCTCTGTGTTCCAGATTCAGTTGCTCAAAGAACTTGATGTTTTTCTTACATATATTAACAGCTCTAAGGCACTAATGTTTCAGAACCCAGTAACTTTAGTCTGGAAAAATTCAAACAAAGGCTATAAATACCACTGCCATCTCTGAAAAAATTAAAATCAACATCTTATTTTAGTGAATCCCCCAGAATAAACTAGTCGCAAAACGTACCCTCCTTAAGGAAAGTCCAATTAAGTACTGGAGTAGTTCTGTCCAAAATAATAAATTTCATTTTGGAGTTGTTGACCTCAAAGTCCTTCTCGCATTTATTAGCCAGTAAAGCCAGTTGTCTATCAAACAATTCCAAGTTTGTGTCAAGAAAGCATGCAACGATATAGACAATACTTATCTCTCTGTTCTCTGTAGGACATGCAACTCATCCAGAGGTGGCATCAAGCCACTGAAACACAAGTTTAAAAATAGAAGTCTTAGGTTGGGTTCCCTGGGAACCCCTGTGTACAGATTTACTGTGGAAAGCTCCAGACCAACACCTGTCGGGAAACAGGACTAGGCAGGGGGAGGAGTGTAACTGTGATGCAACCACAACAAAGGCGGGGAGCTCTGGAACCAGGGCAACCCTTAAGTGTCGTCCAGCCTTGAGGCAAGGGGGCCAGACTTTTATATCCTCACAACAGACCAATCACTGTATGCTGGCTGCCCTAGGAAAGGGGCACAACTATGGGCATGGTGGCCTCTTTGAGGGTAATTTCCACAGGGAGGATCAGCTGAGAGCCATCAGCTACCAACACTTCCAGCAGCAGAGAGAGTGAGTGCCTCAGCCTTGAAGAGGGAGAGGTGCCACACACCAGTGTCCGCTACAGCAGCCAATACACACCCCCTTTCACCAGGCTCAAAGGGGTGTCTGATCTGCAAGAAACCCTCCCGACCAAATCTAATTCTCCGGCTATTAATAGACAAGCTCTGGTTAAGTACCAGGAGTCAAGGACTGAGATTTTGCCCATATCGCTTTGTCCTTGACAAGTATTCACAAAACTGCAATAAAAACTGCAAATAATCTTAGATGGTTACTAAAAAAATTCTCTCACAATATAAACTATACACCAAGAAACTCATATGACTAGCTTTGCCATGACTGGAAACCTAGCTGTTCTTCAAGAAGAATAATGGCCTGAGAACATCAGATTTCTTTAAGAACTAAAACACAACAATCAGTAAAACAAGATTTAGCATCAGAAAGCTTTAGAATCACTTTCCAACACTGAAGTGGTTTTCTTTTTCATCATATTTTCCTTTCCCTTTTTTTTTTTTTTCACTTTTTTAAATTGAAGTACAGTTGATTTACAATGTTGTGCTGGTTTCTGGTGTACAGCAAAATGATTCAGTTATATATATACATTCTTTTTCATATTCCTTTCCATTATGGTTTATTACAGGATATTGAATATAGTTCCTTATGCTATGCAGTAGGAACTTGTTGTTTTCTTTGCCTTTTTTAAAAAATAAAATTTAGTATCCCATATGGGATATCCCACAGAATCCCATTAAAATTTAAATATCCCATTTAGTATCCCATTGGACAAAATACTTAAAAAGCATTTAGAGGCGTCTCCCCGAGTCTGCTTTTTAATATATGCTAACAATCAATTCATATATTCCTTCAAAATGCATCTACCAAGGACATCCCATTAATGGACATCATGTTTGGTATTGAGGGTATAGAGATGAATAAGAAGTTCACCGTCTAATAAAGATGACAGACATGTAAACAGGTAATTATAAATCATTCATTCATTCAAACATACCTAGGCACAATACCTTGAACAACAAAAACATAGTCTTTGCCCTCATGGGGCTTACATACAGTGTGAGAAGTGTTCACATAGAAGACTGTAGAAGGTGCAACAGTCTCTGCCTACACAGGGAAGGAGTGCCACCGAAAGCTTTCTAACAGTAAGCTCAACAACTGTAACAATTAACCTTCCCTGAGGGTGTAACAGGTGCCAAGCATATACGTAAGTTTATTTAACCCTCAGATCAGTCCTCTGAGGTGGGTATTATTATTATTCCCTATTTACAGGTGAGGAAATCACAGCACAGAGAGGTTAAGCAGCTTAATCAAGGTCACACAGGTGGTAAGTGGTGGCCTGGGATTCTCAGAGAACGTAACACTGGAACTGAGCCTTGAAAGCTGAGTAGGAATTTGCCAAATGGACACAAAAAGGGGGGTGGTGAGAGTATTCCAGACACAGGAAACTGCAAGTACCAATGTTTAAAAATCATCAGAAACCGGCAAGTTCATCTGCATGTAGGCTGCTGGTGGGAGAGTTACAGGAGTCCAGGCCTGAAAAGGGGGAGCAGTGGGCTTGGGCAAAGACAGAATCCACGTGCCCTACAGAGACTGAAGGAATGCATGCACAAACTTCCGGGGTTTTTAGTTATATCAATAAGAATATTCATAAGAATTAAAATGGCTAACATTCTTCAAGAGCAGCCAGACATGGGCTACATATTTCTACTCGTTATCGCATTTCAGCTTCATTACAATCAAAGGGAGCAGCTAGATTGTCCGGGGTTCTGCTGCTTATGAGTTACAGAGCTGTGGTTCAAAACTAGGGAACTCTAACCCCCCAAAGCCTGTGCCCTCTCAGCTGCTGGGTCTACAATACGTGGCAATCACCCCTTACCCTCACCCACCCCACCCTTACTCGGGAGGCAGAGGGGCAGTGAGGGGGGAACTCATGCTCCAGTCCAGGAGACAATGATGCAGCCGCCTTTAACCAAAGAAGTGAGAGCTGGGGGCTGGAGAAGAGATTTGAGAAATACGTACACAGAGGTGGCCCTGGAGACTTTTTAAGATCGGGCCGTGAGAACGAGGGAATAGATGTGGAAAGAGATGGTGAATCCTTAACCAAGTGAACATAAGCACTGAGAGGTGGGCAGCGGGATGGGAGGGGAAAAAAAAAAAAAAAAAGATGCTAAGGTCCAGGTCTACCTAGGCTAGAGATAGAAGGGCCTGCTGGGCAGCTAGATATTTAGGTTGGGAGCTGAGGAAAAGAATCCACCGTCAAGGTACAGATTTGGCCAAAAACATGTTGAAGGCATGGGAGGAGGTCAATTTGTCTAGGAAAACTGTAAAGAAGATGGACAGAAACCCAGAAAACATCAACTATTCAGGAAAGAATCCATTTTCCCACCTGTAAAAATAAGGATACACACACACACACACACACACACAGAGCCCCTGACATATCTGCCTTCTTTAAAAATCTGAGAAGCTTTCTTAGAAGTAAAGCTGGTTGTCCTTAGTGTTATCTCTGGAGAAACCAACTTATTCTCTTCCACATGTGAGGTATTGAATTACTTCTAGGGGGTGTATTTCTGCCGAAGAAAATAAGCTAGTTGAATGAGGTACGTATTTAATAATAAACAGTACTGATAGTTTATCAGCGTTATCACCAAAACTCTGCTCGGCCACTCTGAGCCCAAGTCATCGATGTCAGTAATTCCACTTCAGGCACAAGCTCGGTGAGCTCTGCGTGGAAGCACCGATGCTCCTAGGATATACCATTCTCTGGCTTTATTTACATTCTCTCTTCACCCTTCCCTCTAAAAAACGTCACAGTGGGGCTTACCTGCCTTAGGAATCTGTACAAAGGGCGGTTTCTCCCGTTTCTCTCTTTTTTAAAAACAATGGAAAACTTCCCACTGTTAATATATAGCAAAAAGAGGGAAGAAGAAAAAAAAAAAAAAAAAAGCCCGTCTGGTCCGCCCTCCCTGGCTGTTGCTACCTTGCAGTTTATGACACACAGATAGAGGGAGGGCTGCCGGAGTGAACGAGGCGGCCAGGCAGCAAGTCCATTCCCGGGGAAACCACGGGTGCCCCTGTGCAGGCGCCTCTGCCTACTTTGTGCCCTGCGATGTCTTCTGTGCGACTTTGAGAGGGGCTGGGGACGATGTCTCACCGCGCGCCCGGCCCAGGCGAGCCCCGCGGGAGGGAGGGAGGGACCCAGCCAGACGGGGGCAGAGGGAGCCGCCGCGGACCTTGCAGCGCTGGAACTGGCTCGACTCTCCCAGGCAGTTTTTGAAGTCAGCAAAACAGAAATCGAATTACTATGATGCTGGTGGACGACGCTCAGGGAAAAGGGGCTTTCTGCCGGCTTGATCGCCATGAGAGATGCAGCGAGTCACAGAACAGCCAAGTGTGTCTACCGTGTGGACCCTGAAGACCTATGTAAGTTGTAGTGCTCTCAGGCTGCTGTATTTTATTGCTGTATAATTTTCTTTCTGGCTTGAAAGGCTGCTTGGCCGAAATGTAATCGTTTCAATGAGAATTTCTAGGGTGGAGAGTTGTCTGCTGATCTTTGCTGAACACTTTTTCTTTCTTTGATTAACTAAGCCACATGATACAGGCTGACGTTCCTGCCGGCAGCTGTGGCGATTCAGCCTAAGCCTGACAGAGAACTATAACCCAAAGTACCTCCAATTACTACGGAATTCACCCTGGATGTATTTTTAATTGACTGTCAGTGTAGAGTGCCTACAGCCCCACCGTTTTGGATTGCTTGCTGTTTTAATGCTGCTGCGGCTCAACTAGTATGATCAGCGTAACCAACTGAATGAGGCAGAGCTAAGAGAGATTCCCGGTAGTTACAAAACTTTTCTTTTTCGGCCAGGATCGCATTTTTCTCCCTGGCTGCTAAAAACTCAGCAACCTCTACGTTAAAAGTTCATTCTGCTTTTTTGCCCTTGCTTTGGAGAGAAAACTCAAATCAGACACAGGATTCTACTGAAATTGTGAAGGAAGGAAGTATAAGGAAGCTACCGCAGTTCTTTAACTACTACTGTAAAAATGGGAGAAGACAGGGCAGCCAAAGGAGCGCAGCACGTACGCCAGCCTCAGTGTGACAGAGCATGGGGACATAAAGCTGAATGGTGAGCAGAGCCTGATAACTCAGGTTTTTGGCACTTCATATGCTACAAGTTCCAGCTCAGACATGGATATTCTCTGTGAAGAAAGCACTTCTCTGAGCTCAACTACAAACTCCTTAATGCAATTAAATGATGACACAAGGCTCTACAACAATGACTTTAACTCCGGAGAAGCTAACACTTCGGATGCGTTTAACTGGACAGTGGACTCAGAAAATCGAACCAACCTTTCCTGTGAGGGCTGCCTGTCACCACCCTGCTTCTCCTTACTTCATCTCCAGGAAAAGAACTGGTCTGCTTTGTTGACAACTGTAGTGATTATTCTAACCATTGCTGGAAACATACTCGTCATCATGGCAGTGTCCCTAGAGAAAAAGCTGCAGAATGCCACCAACTATTTCCTGATGTCACTTGCCATAGCTGATATGCTGCTGGGTTTCCTTGTCATGCCCGTGTCCACATTAACCATCCTCTATGGTGAGTGGCGTTGGTTTCCCAGCTGTACCCACACTGGTAACAAAGCATGTGCATGTCATTAGCAGATGAGTCAGGGCTCACGGGACAAACTAAGCGTAAGGCTTTGTTTATACAGGAGGGTCTACCATGTTATACTACTTAAATTTGACTTTTGAAATGATACCTCACATTTTAAGAAATCAGACAACCTGTTATGTGTGATCACTGGAGAGTTTTGTGCTTTGAAACATGTGTATTTTATGCAGGGAGATAAGGTGGTGTGCTGAAAAACATGTACATTTTATGTAGAATTATAAAGGTCCCCATACAGTCATGAAGCAATGACATCTGTCGTTCTGAATCCACTTGGTTTTCTCTCCTTTATTTTCTCAACCAAATATTCCAGCCCTCAAGACAGGACATTTTTATCTTTGTCACACTGTTTTTAGCACTTCTAATGAAGGGGTAAAACTTTCCCAATTACCGTGGAACATTTGCAGAGAGAATAGTAGTGGTGCAGTGGGTTTACTGTTAAAATATGGAGTCTCCATTAGAATAAATGAATTACACCAGTTTTAAATTGTTCCCTGCCCGGAGAAGCTAATTTGGAAGTGTGCCTTTGAATTATAACCTCAACTCTTTAAAAATGCATAGGCATAAACTCCTCCCGTCTGGTTTGGAGGAGGGTGGGAAACACATGGGAAGAGATTAATCTTGCTTTCCTCTCAATAGAGTTTGAAAGAGTCAGACCTCTCAGCAAGTAGGCGAACACTGCGATGGCTTCAGCGGGAAGCACAACGTGACATTCTTTACAAATTAAGAGTAATACAGCTGGATTTCTCTCTTTAAAAGGGGGCAGAGAATCTTCAGATTGCTGATACAGGCACACCAGCAGCCACCCAGAGCTAGAAACAAGTTATGAGCGCCGTCTTTTAGAAGGGATGTTCTGGCCAAATCTTAAGGGTTAAAAAAAAAAAAAATCAACCCAGCCCCAAGGAATATGGAGGAGGAAGGAGGTGAGCAATGGAGCGCAGGGGCGCCGGTTTGCACAGGGTCGATAGTGCTCTTTGCAAGGCCAGCCTCCGCTTGACCACTCACAATGTCACACCCGGATGATTTGATTAAATTCGCCTGTCATTCCCCAGACATCCTGGAGAGGTTCCCGCTTCCTAAAACCCCGCTGTGTTGAAGGCAAACTCCAGGAGTGGGAGATGACTCTCAGAGGGCCTGTCCGGGAACCAAAAGCCCGGTGGGGGGAGGGCGGGGGGACCTCCGGGCTGCAGGTGGACCCCCGAGCGGCCCGTGGGGACGGGCACCGGCCAGCCGGGTTAGGAAGCCGAGATCTGCCCGGAGCCTCCGGCTCGGGGGTGCAAAGGCGCCCCCTGGCGGCCACCACTCCGTGCACAGCTGGTTCCTGCCCAGAGATGCCCCTGTCCCTGAACTGGTCCTCCGGACACCGCTGGGTGGTTGAGGAAATGCCCCCTCCTTATCCCCACCACGGAAACCCAAACTACGGCCCGCGGCTGCCTTCTTGCAGAGAAAACTCCTCCCAGGGTCAACATCAGTTCCGACCAGGCGAAGCATGGCTTCCACCCAAGGCACTGCTAAGAAAAGTTCTCTCCTTTTAGCTCAAGCTCTCTGCAAATGGCGTGAAAGGCACCAAGTCCGATTTGTATCCTGCACCCTTTACTTTTCTAAACATCGGTGGTGGCATTTTGGTAGAGAGTACGTTTGTGACTAGAGAGTTTGTTCAGCTCTGTGGGTCCAGAATGCCGTGAAAGAAAGGTGGTCTTCATAATTTTCCTTCTCACATGTGCACAGATTTAACACCATTGCTTATATTGTCATCAAAACTAATTAAGGTTTACATAACCGTTTGCTCTCCCTCTAAAACAAACAGAAACAGGAGACTGTGTGTCCATAAGGCATACCCTGCCTTCCTAGTGCAGCAGGTGACTTCCTGCAGTGTGTCTCACAGTGGAATCCTCCGGGTAGCTTTAAATCACTTTCATGTTTGGGGCACCCTCCACACACCCTGCTGGGCGTCAGGACCTACAGAAAAGCTGTCCAGCTGATTCTAACGTGCAGCCCTGGGTGAGAACCACTGCCCTAGGCAGCAGTTGCCCAAGTGTGGTCCCTGGACCAGCAGCATCAGTACCAGATGGGAAACTGTTAGAAAGGCAAATCCTCCTGCGTCACTGCACACTTTCAGAATCAGAACCCCTGGAGACGGGGTCCAGCAGTCCCATTTTAAGAAACCACCTCGGAGATTCTGAGGCTTGTTAAAGTTTGAGCACCACTGCCCTGAAACAGTTCCCAGGACAAGAATACCATGCTTTGCCGATGCTAGGGGACACGGGTTCGTGCCCCGGTCCGGGAAGATCCCACATGCCGCGGAGTGGCTGGGCCCGTGAGCCATGGCCGCTGAGCCTGCGCGTCCCGAGCCTGGGCTCCGCAACGGGAGAGGCCACGGCCGTGAGAGGCCCGAGTAAAGAAAAAAAAAAAAAAAAGAATACCATGCTTTTCTTTACCACGGTCTTCATTTTCACCCCCACACCCCCCAAGTTTGAGTTTAACCCCCAAAGTATTATCAGGTAATTATTTTTCGTTTTCACAAAGGAATTCCCACCTGGCTTTTTAATCAGTCCTTCATTCACACCAGTAGCACTTTTGAGAGACCGCTAAATGCCATCACTGTGCAAGACTGAGCAGTTGTAATCATAGCTGAGAGACGGCCTAACCTCAGGGAACCTGCAATCTGTGAAAGATATGTGACTAAATAATGACAGTACGCTGCAAGAGGTGCTTCAGTAGAGGAACCCCTAGTACACCTCATCGCTCCTGACCTAAGTCAGCAAAAACAAAACAGAGGTAGATCTTTGTTGGGCAGAGGAGAGAGGAGGAGAGAAACCCCAGGGAGACACAGCCTGAGTCGGCAACACACCAGCATGATTCTGGCCACAGGAAGTTTTCAAACCTTGTATTCAGCCAGTGCAATCTTACTGTAGTTAAGTACAGTTGCCATCAGGCTTTTTTTTGAAATATTGAAAATATTAACATCTTGTGTTGCCCTTTGCTGTTACCTGTGCCTTTTCCCAGGATGGAAACCGCCCGAGCAGGGTAAATTCCACACGCCAGAGAAGGTCAAGCTCGCTAACTGATGCTAACCTTCTGCATCATAGGGTACCGGTGGCCTCTGCCTAGCAAGCTCTGCGCCGTCTGGATTTACCTGGATGTGCTCTTCTCCACGGCCTCCATCATGCACCTCTGTGCCATCTCCCTGGATCGCTATGTTGCCATCCAGAACCCCATCCATCACAGCCGATTCAACTCCAGAACTAAGGCATTTCTGAAAATAATTGCCGTTTGGACTATATCAGTAGGTAAGTAGGAACGGTAGTTCGGAACCTCACTTGCAATGACAGTTCATGCCTTCTAAGCAGGCTTGTCCTGTTTTGTTGCACTGAACCCTGACATCCTGGAGTGTACTGTTTTGCTTGTTGCAAGACATGTTAGAGTAATTATTAGATTTGCTTTAGGAAAGAAGATTTGTAGTAAATTTGTAGTTTTCTGCACAGGTAAAAACATGTACACCAATAGGGCCAAACGTGAGAATAACTGTGCCGTGGCCACCTCCAAAATCTTTCCCCATCTCACACTTTCAAATTCACTCAGCTCAAGTTTCTAAAGTCCTAAATCTTGAGTTTCCCAGAGACCTCAATGTTTATAATCACTGGACTTGTGGTCAGGATAAGAATACAGAGCCCCATACTGGAGAATACACAGCTTCTGGGGGGATAGAGAAGGGACCAGGTGCCATAACTCAGAGGGAGAAAGAAAGTGAGGAGAGGATGGTGGCAGGACTTGCTCATAGGGTACCCAGCACTTCTGTAACCTTCCTCCTCCTCTTATGATAAAACATGCCAGAGGATTTCAACCCACTTCACTTAGGTTGATTACACACCTTCACCTGTTGCCGGTATTGATCTCTCACACACCTAACAGCCAGGAAAGCCCAGGTAGTGGAAGCTAAAGGAACAGCTCCCAGGCAGCTAAGTCAATTGCACCTGTCCCCTAAGCAGGCTTGGTTCATAACCAAAAATTCCCTGGGATTTGTTTTAAAGTTGCCAAGTGGGAACGATGTGCCTGCTTATGGCCACATGGGTGCCAGTATCTACTAACATGAGAAACTATGGGATTTGGTGGCAGGCTTGACATCAAGGACCCAAACCCTGCTTGTACCGCTGAACTTAGTAAGTTCCTTCCTGGGAAACAGATGTCGCTCCCAAAATATGCTTGTAGTTTCTGGGCCGGTGCAATCTTGGACTCATCCTACTAGGATCAAGAGAATGAAGGACTAGTGGTTCTCAATCCCAGCTGCACATAAAAGCCCTGGGGAGAGTTCTGATTTCATTGGTCCATGGCAGGGCCTGGTGACCTGAGGTGTAGCCAGGGTTGAGGACTGAGACAGACAGTTGCTGAGGGAAATGCAATTAGAGGGGCAAGAATAACGTGAATGAAGCAAGCCAAGCTATTGTCAAATTTACTTAGCTTTACCCCTGGACACTGTCCCATTGGTGAGACAGACGCTGGGAGAGTCACCCACTCTTTTGACCTCAGCCACATGCCACCCCTTTCCCTGCCTTAGTCAAGCTTAATGATAGCACTAGTAGTAAGGGCTCTTTCTGGGCAACGACCAGAGACACGGTCATGTTCAAAGCACCTTATGGAAAATAAGCTGCAGAGAAATAAGTTGCACAGGATGACATAGCTCATAACCAGGAATCACCCTGGGTCAATCCTATTTGAAAGCCTACACCCTTACTACTGCCCAGTAAGACAGTCTGCTTCCTCTCCTTCCAACCATCCCCCCAGGAGGCAGGCAGGCTGGAATGAATAGTTGTGGGGTGATGGTCAGGGGTCCTGATCCACTTGGCCAAACTTTTACTGCATAACTACTATGTGCTTGGCACTGAATAAACTAAGGTATGCATTCAGAGATCTCTGACCATGTGGTCGGGGAAGGGCAGATAAGGAAACATAAGAAACGCTGAAGTTACGTAGGCTCTATACCACAAGTCTGTGAGACGTGTGTCTGATGAGTTGGTAAAGGTAAAATAATAATGTCTGTTCTAGTGAAGGGGCTTAGCATAAATATCCTCCCGAATTGTTTTTCTAGTGTTTCTATTTCCATTGTTGTTTTTTTGTTGTACATTTAAATCCTTAGGCTAGAATTTTTGTATATGGTCTAACATGTTTTCTTCTACCAATTATTAGAGCCTTTTCAGTATCTATTGATATCAGTTTTTCCCCTTCAATCTCTTGATGTATTTCGTTTTCTTTGTAGATTTTAATATTAAACTGCCCTTGCATGCCCGGAATGTATTCATGAATGAAATTGGATTTCTATGACTTTGTCAGTTGGTTTATTATTCTTATAAGGTTTCTTTCTGTAGCTTTATTAAATTTGGGAGGGTTCTGATTTTCCCCCTAAGGTCTTGAAATATTTAGTAGGAATGTACTCTAAAGGTTATATAGACTTTTGTTCAAATCTTTCTCATCCTGGTGCCTTTTCAAATGGTGTCTTTAATTATATCACAAACCTCTTCAAAATTTTTCATTTACCATTTTCTACATTGTATGCAGCTAATGATCCAAAACAAAGTTTAAGTTATCTTTTGTATTGATTCTTTTATCATTATTAAATGTAATGCTATTTGTTTTAAAGTCCGCTTCATCTGACATTAGTATAGCTATGCCAGTTTTTTTACATGGTCATTTTCTGGATATATCCTATTCCATCCTATATACTGTCAAACTCCTTTCTGACTTAATATTAAGTACATTGTTTGTAAGAAGCATATAAAGTTGTTTTGTTTTTATCTAGTCAGTCTGTTTTTTTGTTTAAACTCTTTTTTTTGAAGATTGCCATTTTTTTAAATAAATTTATTTTTGGCTCTGTGGGGTCTTCGTTGCTGTGCATGGGCTTTTTCTAGTTGTGGCGAGCAGGGGCTGCTCTTCATTGTGGTGTGTGGGCTTCTCATTACAGTGGCTTCTCTCGTGCAGAGCATGGACTCTAGGCACGAGAGCTTCAGTAGTTGTGGCTCACAGGCTCTAGAGCCCAGGCTCAGCAGTTGTGGCACATGGGCTTAGCTGCCCCATGGCATGTGGCATCTTCCCGGGCCAGGGCTCAAACCCGTGCCCCCTGCATTGGCAGGCAGATTCTTAACCACTGCACCACCAGGGAAGTCCCCAATCTGTCTTTTAATTGGAATATTTAGTTCATTTACATTTAATGTAACCCAGATATGTTGGGCTTTAAATTTACCCTCTTACAATTTTCTTTTTATTTCCCATTTATTCTATATTCCAGATTCTCTCCATTCTTGCCTTTTAGACTAATCAAGAATTGTTAATTCATTATTCCCCTTTATAAGCTTGTTGCATTATCCCATTCTTTTAAATCCTTCTAGTGATTACAGCATTCACTTTTGACCTAAAGGAGGCTAATACAAATTACTTGTATCACGTTTGTTTGTTTATTTATTTATGGCTGTGTTGGGTCCTCATTGCTGCACACAGGCTTTCTTTAGTTGCAGCGAGCAGGGGTTACTCTTCACTGAGGTGCACGGGCTTCTCATTGCAGTGGCTTCTCTTGTTGTGGACGATGGGTTGTAGGTGCGTGGGCTTCAGTACTTGTGGCACGTGGGCTCTAGAGCACAGACTCAGTAGTTGTGGCACACGGGCTTAGTTGCTCCGCGGCATGTGGGATCTTCCTGGACCAGGGCTCGAACCTGTGTCCCCTAAATTGACAGGCAGATTCTTAACCACTGTGCCACCAGGGAAGCCCCTTATCTCTTCTTAAATCGTGCAAAAACCTTAGAATATTTAACTCAATTTTGTTATTTTTATAACAAAAAACTTTTTATAACATTTTTATTTTGCCTTCATTTTAAGCATATTTTTGTTCAGTGTAGAATTCAAATTTGGCAGTTATCTTTTTTCAGCAATTTATGGGTAACATTCTAAAGTTCTAGCTTATATTGCTTCTTTGGGAGAACCCTGCTGTCAGACTTACTGTTGTTCCTTAGAACAGGGCGGGTCCCCAACACCCGAGCCATAGACCAGTACCGGTCTGCAGCCTGTTAGGAACCGGGCCACACAGCAGGAGGTGAGCAGCGGGCGGCGAGCAAGCGAAGCTTCATCTGCCGCTCCCCATCACTCGCATTACCTCCTGAACCATCCCCCCCCTTCCCCCTGTCCGCGGAAAAACTGTCTTCCACGAAACTAGTCCCTGGTGCCAAAATGTCTGGGGACCACTGCCTGAGAAACTACCGTCTCTTACCACCCTCTGCTGCTTTGGGATTTTTTCTTTGTATTTTAGCAATTTTACTATGATGTGCCTAGATGTGGGTTAGTTCTGGTCTTAACCTACATGGTGTTTGTACTGATTCTTAAGTTTGTAGCTCAATGCCTTTTGTCAGTTGGGGAGAACTCTTGGCCGTTAATATTTTCAAATATTGCTTCTGCCCCATTCTCCCTTCCCCCACCCACTTCTTAGACTCCAATTTCTTGTATGGTAGAACTTTTACCCATGTTTATGACTCTTAAATGCTTTTCTAAATTTTTCACCTTTTTTCCATTCTTACTTTAGTCTGGATAATTTTACTGACTTTTCTTCTCCTGGGTTATTTATCCTCTCCCCAGCTATTTCTAATTTGCTATTTAAACCTATGTACTTTATTTTTAATTTGGTACTGTATGTTTAGTTTTAGAATTGCCACTTGATTCTTTTTATAGATTCTGGTTCTCTGGAATAACTCTCCGTGTTTTCATCTATTTTCTTAAATACTAATCACAGGTATCTGGGTATCTGAGTTACCTGGGAATTTCTAGTTTCTGGGGTCTTTTTCCACTTGGTTCTGTCAGCTGGTAAGCCTGGTAATTTTATTAAACACTGACAATGGGGAAAAAAATGCGGATACTCAGCTGATGTTCTCATTCTTCAGACAGGGGTCCTTTAACTTTAGCAGGCAGTTAGAATAGGTCCCCTAAATCCAATCAGGGATTAAGCTAGGTTTAGGCTGAGTTTTTGTAACCACTGGTCTGTTTTCAGTTTGCCCTTACACCTGGGATATATTCCTGCATGACCTCAGATGGAAGACCAAGGTGTTCTCCATTTTGAAGATCCTTCAACTGCAGTTTTTGTCTCCTCAGCACTATAAGGCTGCTGCTAACTTTTTAAATTTTTTAACTGGGAGTATAGTTGATTTACAATGTCATGTTAGTTTCTGCTAGTACACCAAAGTGAATCAGGGGCTTCCCTGGGGGCGAAGTGGTTAAGAATCTGCCTGCCAATGCAGGGGACACCAGTTGAGCCCTGGTCTGGGAAGATCCCACATGCCGCGGAACAAATAAGCCCGTGCACCACAACTACTGAGCCTGCGCTCTACAGCCTGCAAGCCACAACTACTGAGCCCACGCGCCACAATTACTGAAGCCTGCGCACCTAGAGCCCGTACTCCGCGACAAGAGAAGCCACCGCAATGAGAAGCCCGCGCACCGCAACGAAGAGTAGCCCCCGCTCACCACAACTAGAGAAAGCCCGCACACAGCAAAGATCCAACACAGGCAAAAATAAATTAATTAAAAAGTCAATCAGTTATCCATATCCACTCTTTTTTAGATTCTTTACCCATATAGGTCATTACAGAGAATTGAGTAGACTTCCCTCCTATAAACTAGTGTGTTTATGTCTTTACTCAACCTCTCCATCTGTTCTTCTAACAAGTTGGTAAACGCCTTAAAGGGAAAGGAGGCTCATACTATTTATTACCTTACTTTTTCCTCTTCCCTTCACTCCAGAATCCTAACCCCTGAAATCCTGACTGCTTAGACAGCCCTAACTCCAATTTTTGATCTCCCAATCCCCGCTGAGACACAGTTTGGGGCCTTGAATTTTGCTTTATTTGACACTAGTATTCCATACCTACTCCTCCTCATTTGAATTTTTCCAGTCTATCTTTTCTTACCTCTTCATTTTTAATATCTTTGTTCTTTTAATAAACATTTTCACAAGTAACTTACAGATGGATTTTTTAAAATAAAATCTGACAGTCTCTGCCTTTTGATAATGAAAGTCAGCCTGTCTCCATTTACTGTGACAAATGACATAATTGGCTTTATTCCTCCCATTTTACGTTCATCATATATCTTTCTTTGTAATAGTTCATTTTCTTCCCCATTTCATATGTTTGCTGACTTACACAATGTTTTCTTCATTTCCCTTGCCCCATCCCAGTTAGTCTGAATTTCTACTTGGCTTTTCCATTCCTTTCGTGGTTATAGTCCCATCCCAAATAATCATTACATGGATATTTCTATTATTATATACAAAATAAATAACCCCACTAAATTGTTTTATTTCCTCATTCACCCTGAGTCCCAATTCATAGGTTTTTCTATAATTTTAAAGTAACCTAGTGGCACAATAGATCTTTTTTAAGCAAGTCAAAAAATTCAGAAACCATAAAGATCGATATAGACATAGCTGACTACACTAGAAATAGTACATTTTATGTGGCTAAAATCAATATAAACAAAGTCCAAAGAAAAATTTCAATGTCTGTGAATAATAGACCAAGGGTTGCTATCCTTAACATACAAAGAGCACCCACATTTTGATAAAAAATGAAAAGACAAGCAACCCAACAGGGAAATAAGCAAACTATATGAACGGGCAATTCACAGAAAGTTAAACTGGACAAAGTTCATGAAAAATGCTCAGCCTTTTTACAGTCATGGAAATGTAATTTAAAACAATAATGCAATACTATCACCCATCTGACTGGCAACATTAAAACGAGTGAAAACACCCACTGCAGTTTTGGATATGGTGCCCTATGTACTCAGATTCTGTTTGTGTGAATTTGAATTGTTTGTTCTTGGACAGTCTAGCAAGAGTTATTCAATATTAAAATTTGACCTACCAACCCCACTTGAGAGAAACTGTTCTACAGAAAAACAAAAGTACACGTAAGAATCTATGGGAATTTGGGGGAATAGCAGAAAAGTAGAAAGGCTAGGTCACGGCTGAATGTATTATTTTTAGCTAAATTATGGAATATTTTGCAGCTCTTAAAAATATCGAGTTGGGGTTATTTGATATTCAACCAGAGGAATGTTAATGCAAAAAAAATAAGTTTCAGTGTGGTATGCATGGTCTGGGCCCATTCGGGTAAGATAATAGTAATAATATATGGAGACATTTACATATTAGCACTGAGAAACTACTGAAAGATTTCACACTCGTGAAGAAGGTAAAATTAGCCATAAGAACGAAATAATGCCATTTACAGCAACATGGATGGACCTAGAGATTGTCATACTGAGTGAAGTAAGTCAGACAGAGAAGGACAAATACCATATGATATCGCTTACATGTGGAATCTAAAAAAGGGTACCAGCGAACTTATCTACAAAACAGAAACAGTGTCACAGATGTAGAAAATAAGCTTATGGTTACCAGGGGGTAAGGGATGGGGAGGGATAAATTGGGATTGACATATACACACTACTACATATAAAATAGATAACTAATAAGGACCTACCATACACCTGAAACTAACACAACATTGTAAATCAACTACACGCCAATAAAAATTTAAAAAGAAATGTATACAACAAAAAAAACGTAAAATTAGAAAGAATGATAGGATTGTTATATTTTCCCTTATATATTTCTGTATAGTTTTGCCACAAGTATGATGATGATGAAAGTGCTTTAGATGATCAAGAATGAAACAGTTACACCTGCATCACGGGAGGGAGGGCTCTATGGAGGAGGTGGCTGATCCTCAAAGTTTGCGAGGATCTAACAGACAGCAACCTTGGTGACCACATCACAGATTAGTCAAGTTTTCTTGCACCGGGTATTTCTGAAATTAGCTGCTTCTTTCCCCTCCTTACTGCAACCGGCTTGGTCGTTTTATTTTTTGCCAAGGCTTACTATCTAACTCTGAGGAAAACGAACATAATTACAAATCAACTGAGTTTTCTATTTGTGAACTTCTCTGAGTAAAGAAGAGATACGAGTAGGGCTTCCCTGGTGGCGCAGTGGTTGGGAGTCTGCCTGCCGATGCAAGGGACCCGGGTTCGTGCCCCGGTCCGAGAATACCCCACATGCCGCGGAGCGACTGGGCCCGTGAGCCACGGCCGCTGAGCCTGCGCGGCGGGAGCCTGTGCCCCGCAACGGGAGAGGCCGCAGCAGTGAGAGGCCTGCGTACCACCAAAAAAAAAAAAAAAAGTGATAAAAGATTGAAGCATTAGATTAAGAATGATCCTGAGGTTCTCTGGATTTCATTTTGCCTTCATAAACCCAGTTCCCTTGATCAGGGGAAACCGTGACTTCAACTACAATATATAAAATGAGTAAACCTTTTCCTCGTGGTGATGGCCTTGCTAATGCCATGTGAGAAGAGAAAGCAGATGCTACTTATTCCTTGACCATCTTTAGCAGGTTAAAGTACATATTAGATAGAAAATGGGAAAATGACTTTTCACATTGTCATATCCTGACAAGCAAGCAAAGACACCAATTTTTTTATTGCACTCATTTCATTGCAGAAATATATTTGCAGCTCATAGAGTAATTTTGAAGCATCATGAGTGTAAGTAAGATTTTTTTTCCCTCAAGGCTAAGCATGACCTTGTATTTTATGCACTATTACTTTTATAATAGAAGAGACAAGTTGTGTCCATTTATTTTCTCCTTCCCCTTCACAAACTGGGACACCACACATAGAACCCTAAACTAAATGCTTAGATCACTGGGTCCAACCTCATGCCTTCAGGCAGGTCAAAAAACCTACCTTCCTAGACAGCGCGGTTGAATAAGGCAGGTTTGAGGGACAGTGAAAATGACATATGTCACTATAGTTTTAAATTGTATTTATCTGATCATATAGTATTCTGAGGATCTTTTCATGTTTATGAGCAAATTTATATTATGTTTTCTATGGTTGGCTGCTTATAGTTTTTGCTGTAGAATTTGGTGGTTATAAGCAAAAGCCTGGAGCCAAATATCTGGCTCTGTCCCCATAAGCTGTGTAACCTTGGGCAAGTTACTTAACCTCTCTGCGCCTTCAGTTCCTGACCAATAAATGATAATAACAATACATATATTGTGAGGTTGCTTTAGTGATGAAATACATACAGCATTTGTCTCATAAATGTTAAGAGCTTACAACATCATTTGAACTCCTTTCTGTAAGGTTCTTGGACTTTTCCTAACATAAAATAGAAGAATTAACTTTTTGTCTGTATTTTCACGATTTATCTATGTATTCCCAGTGTGTTGTCACTTGCCGTTGTTTATAGTGGTTTTCTTCCCCCCGCCATAGACTTATTTTTATATAATTTTATCTATAAATGTTTTCTCCTTTACGGCTTCTGAGTTTTGAATCATTACTAAAATTGCCTTTCCCACTACAAAGTTATGAGGAATTCTTCCAGATTTTCTTCCATTATTTTTATGGTTTTGTTTTATAACGTTTAAGTCTTTGACCCATTCAGAATTTAACCTGTGGCTTAATTTTATTATTTCTACTCAGCTACTTATTATACCACTTATTTCCCCCACTGATTTGATATGTCACCTTTAGTATACTCAGTTCTCATCTATGTATTTGGGTTTATTTCTGGACTTGATGTTCTATTGATCAGTCTGTTCATTCACTTGCAGTATATAATTTTTTTTTTTTTTTTTTTTTGCTTTACGTGGGCCTCTCACTGTTGTGGCCTCTCCCGTTGCGGAGCACAGGCTCCGGACACGCAGGCTCAGCGGCCATGGCTCACGGGCCCAGCCGCTCCGCGGCATGTGGGATCTTCCCGGACCGGGGCACGAACCCGCGTCCCCTGCATCGGCAGGCGGACTCTCAACCACTGCGCCACCGGGGAAGCCCACTTGCAGTATATTTTTACTTGAGGATATATAATATGGCTTTTATTATCTCTTAAATCTAGTATTACTTCATTGCTTTCTTTCAGACTTTTCCTGACCATTTTCATTTGCTTCTGAGTTTTTTAGGAATGAGCTTCTAATCTAGTCCCAGAAAAGAAAATTTTACTACAGCTGCGTGTAACTTTTTAAGTCAACTTTCTAGACCTTTTTCCTGGCATACCTGTGTACTATTTTTGGTCTTGTTTATTTTTTGTGGTTTGCAAGCAGCCTCAAATTATATATGGAATAAAGTGAAAGTATATAAATACAACCTAAAATTTTAGCACTTAGGTTTAAAAAATTTTGAATGCATATTTAGGTCCAAAAGGAATAATAGTGAAATATGTATGTTGAGTACTCCTATCATACCGTATCTTCTGGGGGAAAAAATGGCTTGGAAAAACACAAAATAAATTAGCTGAATAAAATGGTCTCAAAACCAGATGGTGTTCTGTTGCCCTTTAGAGCGGGGGACATCCCTAACTCCACTGTCAGAAACAAATATACCTGAGGAGCCCACTTTGGAGTCGCTCCTCTAGGACCTTACAGGTTTAGGCCCGAGTCCCTTACTGCCAGGAGTCAGCCTAGGAACTGGGTTTCAGATACTCATCACGCAACCGGGACAGGAAAAGACTTGGGTTACCTGTTCTCTCTCCTACTGCTTAGAGATCACATTGTAGGTGAGCGCCTACCGAGATACAAAAGGAAACTTGTGAAGAGTTAGTCTAAGTCGCCTTTCCTTCAGTTTCTCTATCTTCTAATTTCTCCCCTGAGTGAAGTAAAATCCCCTCCCCTTTTTGCCCATCTTTTTCGTCCCTGGCACAATGCATTAGCGCATCAGAGGGCCAGGAAGGAGCTCTGGGCACTGCTGCAGCCTGCAGGTGAGCAGGTTGGTGTCCGGGAGCAGGGATGCTCACAGCCGTGGCGAGAGGGGCTGCTGGCCTTCCCTAGGATGCTTCAGCACCAGAGAGCTGCCAAGGAGCCAGCTGTCACTGTCACTGCCCTGAAACAAAGCCCCTGCAGGGCCGCCACTCAGTCCATCTCCTTCTCTTGACCCCTGAGTGCAGCGGTCCTGTCCCTTTCTGTACATAGGTACGGGGAATTCAGGGACATCTCCCTCACCAGACCACCTCTTCTCATACTTAAGCACATAACATCACGAAAAAGACTGTGCTCTTGGAGGATGTGTCCTTGGTTGTCCTTCAGGACACTGTCCCATGGGTAAGAGGAGACTTACTGGCCTGGGCAGCTCAGAGCCTTCCAGAGTGACAGCTGACTTCTCTCTGCATGGCAGACTCTAGCCATAGCCATGGGACTACGTGCTGAATAAAACAGCACTTAGTAGCATACGCTCTCCCTGGTCACGGGAAACTGGTGGGCAAAATTAAGAAATGACCCAACGAAAAAGAATTGCTTTATCCTTTGTTAATTTGACCTTCATCATAGACTGAGTTTCTTGGCTTTTGGCTCATCATTCCTTCCAAGGAGAAGTTAGAGCAGGAAGCACAGGACTAGGACTCCTATTGCTTCTGGCCACTTAAAGCAGAGGACTAGCATCCACATATCGCCCCCTCCTGCCCTTGGACCGTGTCAGGAACTCAACAAGGTATGGAGGCATATACTTGCTCCAAATCTATCCATCCCTTTTGGGCCCGCAGGTAGGAAGCTTCACTAAGTCAGGAGCAACAGCAGATCATCTGATCCATTTGTTGTCACCCGCAATCTGTGCCCTGGTACCTGGTTCTTTCAGTGGCCTAACAAAATGCCAGCTCTGCACAACCAGACTTTACTGTTGCTGTGTTCTGTAACCAAGTGCTCCTGGAGGAAGTCACATGCTGTGAATCAGACACCACTTATCTGTGGTTTCCAACCTTGCCTCGACTCTCATCGCTATCCATCCTTTGCTTTGTCCTTAGTGGAGTTTTTCAACTCTTTTTCCTATTCAAGTCTTCTTAGCAAGCCGAGGTGCCATTCTCTAGGCAGACAGTCTTATTCCCTTTTGCCCTAAGAAGGGGCCGGCAGGCGCAATTCGTTTTCTGTGTCTACTCCCACGGGCCAATTCCACTTTCAGTTCTCAATTTCCAAATGGGTATCCCAAGAAGACGCAGGTGCTTCCGTACTTTGTCTCTACCTCCTATCCCTCCCAGAAGCATCTCTCCTGACATCTCTCCATCTCCCTCCCTCTGATTTAATTCCCTCTGAAGATACTACTCATTCGCTCCATTTTGTCACCTCTCGCTTGTACCTCCAAGCACCGTCCAGCTTTGACCTCCCTCCTTTTTACTGTTCTTCAAGGTCACCCAAACCTTCCTGATTCCCAACTAAATCCAAAAGATTGTTTCTATTTTAATAATGCACTCAGGTAATACATGAACCCATCCTCAATGTGAGAAAGTCAAACGGCTCCAACTACAGGGAATCAAAGTGAACTTGCCTTTCATCGTGCCCTGCGTCTCCAGACCAGCACCCACAGGCACTTTGCAGACCTTGAACTTCTCTGTGACCGTTCAAGGTGGAGCATAAGCAGGAGAGGAGGGAGTCTTGCCAAGCAAAGCCCCCTCAGTCCCCTTCTACTGGTATATCCTTCGACTCTGGGCTTGCATATCAAGCTGTGCCCTCCAGACCCTGCTGCGGTTTTTTCTTTCATTTTGGCCCTTTCTTCAACTAATTCTCTCTAAACCAGGTCCCATCTGCTGTCTTCCAGAGATTCCTCCATCATTTGTGAAATACTAACGAGATGACATTTTCATGGGTTGTTATAATTTATTCTGATCAATGGGCTTTTATCTTTTTTAATCATTAAATGGAATTTTAGGAGGGAGTAGAGACACATGCTCGGATACTACCTTGATCCAAATTTTATTTATACATATCATACCTTATCTACTGTTCTTTTATGCATTTATGTGTACTGACATCTCCTCTTCAAAACTGTCTCCTTCCTCCTCATCTTCTGCTCCCTCTCTGATCTGTTGCTTTTGTAAACTCCTTTTTCTCTCATTCCTTATATGGTAGTGTTCTCTAGAGATCCCTTCTCTACCTTTGCACTTTTTCTCCTCTTTGCTTTTGCTGGGTCCTTTCCTTTTCCACGGATTGAGCTACTAGCAGAACACTGAGGAACTAACAAATCTGTATTCCAGCCCACAGTGCTCCCCAGGGCTTCAGACTCCTGCATCCAACTATGTGCTGAGTGCTTCTAGCCATGAGGCCCACGGGAACCCCAGTCTTACCAGATCAAAAGCTGCGCTCGTCGTCTGCCATTCCTCCTCCTGAAATCCCTATCTTAGAAGATGGCCTTAATATCTGCTCACTCACTCGATACCCAAAATTCCTCCCTTTCCTCACCTCCACATCTAAGCAGTTGACTAGTCCTTTGGGTTTTGGGGTGTTACTTGCTAGTTGTTGCATACATCAGCCTTCTCTCCTTTCATTCAGCCCCATCCTCTGTCCTGTGACACTGCACACATTTCCCTGTCCACAGGGTTTTGGGTTTTCCGGTTTGTTTTGTTTTTGCCATCAGTCTCCACCTTGTCACCAAAGTCACCATATGAAATAAAGGTTTACCTAAATCTCTCTCCTGCTGGAAATCCTTGAATGACTTTGCTGCCAATGGATTATAGATTCTTCAGTGAGAGACACAAGGCCCTGTACGTATGGTCCCTGTCCTCACTTCCACTTCATCTCCCACCATACTTTGCCTCACATTTTCTTCTCCAGTTACAATAAACTGCCCCTAATTCCCACGTCATTTCACCTTAATTTTTGCATCTTCTGCTTCAAATGCCTTCTCATCTCCTTGCTTGGCTAATTTCTACTATTCTTTTGGCACCACCTCCTCCAGGAAGCCTTTTTTTTTTTTTTTAATTTGGAAACAACCAACATTTTATTATCTTTCCAGCTCTGTGGGTTGACCTGGGCTCCACTGGGTGCTTTTGTGCTCCATGTGTTGTTGGCTGGGCCTCTAGTCGACAATCTGGAGGCTTTTCTGAACTGGACATCTGCCATGGAGAACTCACGTGGCTGGTGGTTGACGCCAGCTGTCGGCTGGAAGCTGAGCTGGGGCCAGACACTGAGTCTCGGTTCTCCTCTCCTCCAAGGAGCCTTGGGCCCCTCAGAGCATGGTGACTGTGTTCCAAGAAGGAGTGGAAGCTGCCAGGCTCAGGAAGCCTTCTTGATTTCTCCCTTTCCTCCAAGGATTAGGTACTTGCCCTGCTTGGAGTCTTCCACACCTTTCAATGTATTATAATAATCATCTGTTTATTCCCTCACCAGATGAGTTCCCAGAGAAAACAAAAAAATATATACTGCCTCTTAAGCCCAAGTTATATAATAGATAATGCCTATCCAAAAATTAATTTCTAGAGTCAGAGGCTGAAAGCATCTTTAAGAAACTTATTTCCTTGTGCTCTTGGTTTCAAAAAGCTATTTTTAGATTGTTTTCCGCATAATCTATGAAAGCCTAACATTTATATAAAATAACTACTTTTATTTTTCTACTTAATACCAATCATGTTGTGGTTATTGTAAATACCTAATTAGTAGGGTCTGTAAGAAAGATGTGGAATTTTTTCCCCACCAGATGGTGAGTTTTAGTTTGAGATTTTAAGACCTATGTGGAAAGTGTAGGACAGTCGTCCCACTCCTAAGCCCAGTTCTCTCACGTCAGAATCTACATAGCATCTCAGGGTAGTTTTCCATTGGCTGGTTTTTTTTTTTTTTTCTTTTTAACTCATTATGAGAAGGCAGGTAATGTCTCTCTTAGAGGCCTCATGGGTCTCCCAGGCAGAATCTCTCCATTGCAGCTGGACATGAGTGGGATCTCCACATTCTACAGTCCAGACATCAACTTTCCAAGTTCAGATTTTTCCCCTGCTTTGCCCAGGAATAATCACACTCTGGGAAGTTGACTGACATGAGTCAAATTCCAATAAGCTGACTTATTTAATACATAGGTAATATATACTCATTTTCCTGGACCCATTCACCGGCCTGGGAGTCTCCTTCCTGGCAGGGCAATCCTTTCAGATGGCCTTACAAAATAGCAACATGAAGTAAGGGAGGATCCATAATGGGCCAGAGGCAGTACAAGCTCGTGAGGGACACAGTGAGAATTGAATATACAAGCACGTAGCAAAGGGTCTGACGCATACATTTAAGCTTTTTTAAAACGTGAATCAAAATATAAGTACACAGCAAAGGGCTTACAGTCTAACGGAGAAAGATCTATAACAGAAACCAGAATTTACCATTATAATAAAAATGCAAAGAACTCAGCAGAACTGGGGATGAGAGAAGGTTGTATGAAAACAGACATTTGAGTTGAGCTTTGAAAAAGGGGAAAAAGTTGGGAAATGGAGAATGAGACAGAACTCTCCAGAAAGAGAATAATGCAGGCAAAAGACATGATACAGCTTGATAAACAAAGGATTGAGATATCAAAATATCCTTTAGAGGATGTCTAAATTCATCTAACTCTAACTGATGAGTTAGATGCCCTTTTCCACTCTAGGGATACTTGTCTTTAAATAAGCAAGACCAGTCATCAAGAATCAGAACATCTTTCCTCTGGACAGCATTGAAAGAATGCTGAAGATTTCTTAGCTCTCAGACTCTTTCAACATTTCATCTCAGTCATCAAAATAGTCCATTACATATAAACGTTACGGCTCTAAGATTGCTTGCATTAGTCATGTTACAGGTGCTGGCTAAGAGAGGCACCTTGGAGTCTCAGATAAACAGGAAGATATGTTTTTATCAGAAACATTTTCGAAACTTTCTTCTACAGAGTTGCTTCTAGGAAGAATTCTGCAGATGAAGAGTTTCATCCATTTTATTATGATCCTTCTTGATTTTAATTCTAGAAGGTGGCACCTTCTGATCTTGCCCTGTATTCTGCTCTCTCGCTTAGTGAGGGGTAACAGCCTTTGTTTTGGCCACAGAGTCTGGAAGTATGAAGTATGCCGGTACTTTAAAATGTCTTCCTAAATTTAGTTTCTAATCTAGCCTCATATTTCTTATTTTTTTAATTAAAGCTTGATTTCAAGAGTTAGGACTGTTGGCTATGGTGGGGTATAGAGGTGGATAGAAACTTATTGCTCAAGTCCTATTAGAAAATGCCCATGAGAACCTTTATGATAAGTTATCAATGCTTGCCATTATCTTAGATTTTTTTTTTTTTTTTTGCTGTACGTGGGCCTCTCACTGTTGTGGCCTCTCCCGTTGCGGAGCAGAGGCTCCGGACACGCAGGCTCAGCAGCCATGGCTCACGGGCCCAGCCGCTCCAAGGCATGTGGGATCCTCCCGGACCGGGGCACAAACCCGTGTCCCCTGCATCGGCAGGCGGACCCTCAACCGCTGCACCACCAGGGAAGCCCTATCTTAGATTTTTAAAACATTTCCAAAATTAGTTAGTTACATTTCTCTATATTCTATAGGATGGATTCTTTTTCATATTCCTATTCCTTTTTAACTCCCAGATGAACCATTGTAAAGGTTTATAGGGGTGACCTTGTTTACAGGCTGTACTCAGATGGTTAAATCATGACCAAGCTAATGCCTACTGTGTGTTTTATTCAAAGAAACCACCCAGTTTTTACATTTGATATAGGAACTTTGGAAACCACCCAGTTGTTATAGAAACCAAAAGTCTGTCTACTCAGGGGTTCTCTTTTTTCCTCTAATACAGCAATTAACCCACCTCTTGGGTAAGGGCTGTTGCTTATTAAACTTTGTTTCATCCCATGAAAGATAGTCAAGCCTGTCTGGAAGAAAGCTGATCTCCATTTATTGTTTGTCTTTGGCACACTGGTTATTGCGGCTATTTCTGTTTTAGGCCCTGGCTTCTGAACCCCTGGTAGATGTCCATGATGTACCACAAACCACGTACCTGTGGTTTCTCTACTTAAAGGGAAAGGAGAGATGCCTTTAATGTTTCTCAGCTACCCCAACTCTCCAACATCTTCCCATACAAGAGTCTGTCAGCATTCTGTTGCGGCTCCAACCATTCTATTCAGGCTTCATCATTCTTAGATGTGCACTGAGCCATCATGCTTTGGACGGTTGGGATGCAGAGACAACAACCCTGCCCTTTTATCAGTGTGTTTAACTGACATGCTCCCCAGGTAATACTTGAAGACAGTATCCCGGTTGGTTTTGTCTCCTAAAGACATCTATCTGACCCATATAAGATGGGGAAAATGTCTAGATTTAACCACATATAGATGCTCAATTATGCTTGTTGACTGAATAAATAAAAGGAATGAATGAACAAAGAAAGGAGGGAAAAAAGAAGAAAGGATAGGAAAATAAAGGGAGGAAGAGAAACAGGGTTTCCTAGAAGCCCTTGTAATTTTTCCCGGATAGCAAGTCATCTTTAGAATGTCCACCTGTGCCCATTTTGCATCTAGGGGCGTCACCTGGCAAAGGACAGCAAATGAAAATTTACAAGAACATCTCTGTTGTAGCTTCTCTAGTATTTTCACAGATTTAATGTCTGTTTCCATAGAAACAGGTTTGGCAAGGCTTGTCATAGAAGCTAAGAATGAGAGACACATACCATGAAAATTTCACATTCTAACTTCAAGCAAAGCTAACTCATGGTTTTGTCTTTTCAATAACTTATTGCTTTAAACTCAGCATCAGAGAGCCTTATTAAGAAATAGTTTCATTACATTAATGAGGGTTTCATTTTTGACTGTTTATGTATATCATAAAAGTGAAAGCCATTACAGGAGCAGTGTTACTAAGGAATGTCCTCGGGGGAGTGGAGAACTTTGGGGTTCTGGGTATAGACTTCAGAATGAAGTCTCCACCAGCCACCCTTTCCTCAGTGAATGGTCTTAGCCAGCACTTGCTCACCTGCCTGTTTCGTTTTCTTCACGTTTGGCTAAACCATTTATAAGTGTTAGAGAAAACTGAGTGAAAATTCAAAGATCAACAGTGAACTAGTTCTCTAAGCATCCCTCATAACCACTCTCAGACCAGTTTCTGAAACAATGTGAAAGACGCAAAAACAATGACCCATCACTGAAGACCTTTTCACCCTTGGATGAGAAACTATTGCTGTGAAGGATGACTTTTCTCTAAGGAAACAATGGAAGTGTGTTGGAATCACAGGAAAGTGCATATTCTTAGGGCCCACTCCCAGATAATCTGATTCAGGAGAAACCAAAGGGAAGCCCAAGAATTGGTGTGCACCAAGAAGCACTGTCTGAACTATCAGTTTAGAATTGAGATGGACTTTTTAATGTCTATTCTCATGGATCACCTCACATATGCACTTTCTAAAATTTCAGATAAGTACATTGCACGTACCCTTGTTTGCAACGAACCAATGATAGTGTTGCACAGAGCTGTCAACCCTTGCAGTACAGCATACTGGGTTTTTAACCTCTCAGGTAGGTGCAGGGAGGGGTCATGTCTTATTGTCTTTGATTCACTCACCACTAGCACAGTAGGCACTTGATAAATGCTGGCAAAACTGACCATTAATGAGCCAGTCCTGATTTCCTCAACCAGGTGCATTGGCCTTGATTCTTTATAATCTTTTATCTTTGATTTAAAATCTAAATTTAAGAACGGTTTTCATTCCAGACTGGTCAAGGTAACAAGGTACCTTCTCACATTTCAAAGAGCACCATGATATTTCAAAGCTATCATTGTACATCATGAACATTACCAGAATTGAAGAGGAAGATACGACTGATTTCCCTGGAGGTCTTTTGAAATCATAAGACTTACGTGGGATTTGTCTAGAATTAAATCACATTTTGATAATCCTTTGTGGCTCTATAATATTTTCTACTGTTCGGTCTCAATACCTAAGTTTGTCAGCAAGCCGTTGAACAAACAGGCTTTTGTTCTGGTACAGAGGGATTCTATTCGACCTTCAGACTTAACGCTTGGAGCAAGTTGGGTGTCAAGATACAGAGTAAGGCACTGAAACCTCTTACTGGCCTGACCAAGACAGGTGGTGTTATCTCCAACTCCCATCCATTTGCCTACCTGGAGAGTTTACTAACACTTTGTAATTATTGATATTTTGAAATAGAGTTGGTTTTGGTCAATAAATCACAGACCCTATCGAGAGAATAACGCTAAAAGTCTATCTTCAGAATGATTTGCTTGTTTTTCTTTTTCCATAATGGTTGAATGCAGAGCAGACAATTGATTATTTAGCAACCCAGTCAGTGGCTCAGCAGCCTGAATTAGGCCAGGAGGGGACTGATGGACCAGAAGGGGCTCTCTTTTAATCCAGCTTCAAGTGATAAAAGACAGGGTTTTGTGATTGATTTCCTTTTTTGTTTTTCAGGTCAAAGATGGACCTGTTTAGTTTATGGGCTTTTAACAGATTTTTCACAAGATATGAAATATGAATCAGGTTGCATTTATATTTCTTTAGAAAGCTTTTTCTGCGTTAAGCTTCTAGCATGCAGAAAAGTCTAATTACTGATAAGCTGAAATAATTCTCACAGTGTAAAATATCCTAAAAGTTGAAAGAGGAGAGAAGGGATGAAGGGTTTGGTTAATTTAGTATTAACAGCAATAAGCTAACAACATTTTGAAGATGAATCTTCCAGCACCAAGCTCCTCTGGCTATAATACATTGTCATGCACGTGCAGCACTGGATATGAGCAGAGTATTAAGACCCAGGCAACCTGGGCTACTATCCAGCTTTCTTCAGAATACAGGCTGTGTACATGTTTCCTCACTTGTAAAATGAGTTTGGACTACCAATTTCCTAACTCTACAGTCCTATAGTTATATAAAAGGATCCCTGAAGTCTTGGCATTAAATGAGAATATTTCATGAGATCCCAAGCAACACTTAATTGGAGCTTAACTTCTAACACCTTTAAACCACTGATTTAACTCTACTGTCATTAATTGTAGCCCAATTTAGACATAAGTCTTCAGACTAAAATTGAATATAATTGATACACCTCCAGGATAAAGGGAATCTAGTTCAAAACACCAGCATTACTTTGGTAATTGCTAGAGAGAAAGTACTGAGCCCACCGATAAATTTCACTTTTCCTTTTTTGAAAAAATTAAAGCAACAGCATTAGGAATATTTTATTCCGCGAACTGTTTTTGTTTTTTACTCCCATATAAAATGTATTTTAGCAAAGATATTATATATGCTGTTCTATATTCTGATACATCATATAATGTTGTATTAACATGTTTTTATTTTTCCATATGGGCTTCATAATTATGATTTTAATGGCTACAAGTTATTCCCTCATGTTGATATATTATAGTCTATTAGCCATTTTCCCAATTCTGTTTCTAGTTCTGACTAATAAAGTAGTGTATGCAAAACAGTAGTTTGGCATATAATTTGATCTTATTCTATCCCTACAGTAGTCTGTTTGTCCTTTATAGTTTCACTTGCCTATAATTACCTCAGATATATTTACTTTGGTCCCAATAATTTTACTTTTTCAATTTTAAAAAACCCTTGACCAATTTAGAAGCTAAATTATTTAAAAGTCACAAATGAAAGGTATGTACCTTTAAACAAATTATGGTTAAATAACAAATTTGCCATTTTCAGTATACAATTTAGGAGTATTATATTCATACTCTTATGCAACCATTACCATTATCTATTTCTAGACTTATCACCCCAAATAGAAACCCTGACCATTAAGCAATTATTCCCCATTCCCTCCTTCCCCAGCCCCTGGTAACCTCCAATCTACTTTGGATATGAATTTATCCATTCTAGGTATTTCATGTAAGTGAAACTTTGTCCTTTTTCGTCTAGTTTATTTCACTTGTCATGTTTTCAAGGTTCATCTATAGTATAGCACGTTATCAGAACTTTATTCCTTTTTATAGCTGAATAGTCAGTCCATTGCATGTACATTTTCTCTGTTGGACAGTTGGGTTGTTTCCATCCTTCAGCTATTGTGAATGATGCTGTGATGAACATTGGCATACAAGGATCTGTTTGAGTCCCATTTTCAATTTTGGGAATTTACTGAGGAATGTAGTTGCTGGGTCATATGGCAATTTTACGTTTAGTTTTTGAGGAACTGCCAAACTATCTTCCATGGTAACTGCATTTTTCCATTCCCACCAGTAATGTACAAGGATTCCAATTTCTCTGCATCATTGCCAAAGCTTGTTATTTTTTGTTTGTTATAGCCATCCTAGTAGGTGTAAAGTGTTATCTCACTGTGGCTTTGATTTGCTTTTCCCTAATGATTAGTGTTATTTCATATGCTTATTGAACTTTGCATATCTTCTTTGAAGAAATATCTATTCAAGTCCTTTGTCCATTTTAATTAGAATGTTTGAGTTTTAGGAATTCTTTATATATCCTGGATATTCAACCTTTATCAGATACAATTTGCAAATATTTTCTCCCATTCTATGGGTTGTCATTTTACTTTCTTCATAGTGCTCTTTGATGCACAAAAGTTTAATTTTGATGAAGTCCAATTTTTTCTTCTGTTGCTTGTGCTTTTGCTGTCATCCCTGTTCTTTCAATCTAGTTTCCCATTTTACTCCCTTCCAATTCCTTAAAGTGACTTTATCACCTCAAGTATTACTGTTAAATAGTAATCCAACAAGTTATCTGAGAATAAAAAAGTAGACTTGCAAAAAGTGTTTTTCCTATAATTATTTTAAAGTATTGAAATTTCTATGCGACAATGTTAAAAGCTGAGAATAATTTTTCCATCTTTAGAAATGGCAATCTTCCAGTTGTTAGTGAATGTAGATTACTTTATAAGCCTTTTTGGATATTTCAAGGATGAATAGCCAACCTAGACTTCCTTGGGGAAGTGCCTGAAGATAAATGATGTAAATTCTGTATAAAGGATAAAATAGAAACTCAGTCAAATATAGGGAATTTAAGGTATACCCCCTGTGAGTAGTCTCTCTCAAAGAACTAGGCATAATAGTTATACATCTTTACAGGTGCAGTTCCCTAATTTAAGGGGGAAAAAAAATCCAATAATGATATTTTGGGGAAGTGTTAGTTTGTAATTCCTTGAGTAGGAGTTTGCTTTTGGTCATACGGTCAATTCCTCCAAATACATCATCTTCTGAATAGTTTTGTTTTTAGCCATGCCTTCACCCTCAAAGACCTTGTACAAACGTTAAATCTCAATACCAAGCTGTCAGAGTTTTGCCTTCCATTTCATCTTCAAGCTGCATTTCCAGCCACACAAACACATTCAGTAATTCCATTCAGCTTGACTCTCTGCCCTGGCTCTGGTAGCATCGCACATCCAAGAATGCTGAGCATTCAGATTATTCGAATGTTTTGTGCTCCCTGAAGTCTGACCTCTTTAGGGAAAACACATCCCCATACCTTTAGAGAGATGGCGAAAAAAATTTGTTTGAATATGGAAACAGTTTCCACTGATAATATAAACTTGTGAACTTAACAGACCGACTAGGTTCCCAGTTGCCTAAGGAAACCAGATACTTAAGAATTGACCCCCTCTTTGCAGCAGTGCTGAGACAGTTGATGAACTATTTCCTACGTCATCTGGGTATTTTGTACTCAATCAGGACAAAGGTAAAATTTAGACTTCAGGAAGTTCTTCAATAATTTGTTTATAAGGTATATCACCATTTCTTACATTCCTTTAACATTCCTTGGTCTAACAAAATTGCCAGTTCATTCAGAAAGTGCACACGAAGATTGAAGGGTGCATCTTAGATTTTACTTTACTTGCAAGGTAACAGGTTAGCCTGCCACAGTTTCATGGATTGCTGGCAGATGACATGAGACTCTTGGACCAGAGATTCCCGACAGTAACAGCCAGAGTATCATCATTTTCTTGGGCTGGTTGCCTGAGCCCTGTTTCACACAGGGCAGTGCCAAGGGAGCCGCAGTAGATTGCACAGAGAAAAGGAATCTGAGTGTAACAAACCCAAATCCTTTATGATAAGCAGTAAGCAACCTCCCCCTTTGCTTCAGATGGATACACTATATCATCCAAGTTTGTTCACCATTCAGACATCTTTGAAAAGATATTCTGGAGAAATAGCAACTCAAAGTTCCATGAAGAATTGTCTCCAAAACTTTATAATACATCATATTCACATTAGTGCCAGGCTCTGTCATAATGTTGATATAAATTCATAAATGGTAGACTGTCGAATAAGACATTCAAATAGAAATTGGCCCCTTCCCCGAGACTGGGAATTTGTTAAGATTTGGGGGTTAGCCTTCACTTTCCAGGATGAAGGTCAGCTGTAACCAGCTTGTAGAATAGATATATTTTAGATATAAGATATATGCCAGATAACTTTGTCTACTACCTGATTAGCATATAGTAAGCATTTTTAAAATATGCTGTTGTCATTGTTATTAGTTCTAGGCAAGGGTCAACAACTAGGTTTTAGTTTCCTATTTTCCTGTTTCTGGACTCCATTTGGAAAGTTCTTCCCAAGATGGGTACATGTTCTATTGCCTCATTTGCTTTAAGCCTTTGCTCAAATGCTTATTTCTTGTGCAGCCTACCCTGATCTCCCCAGAGAAGTTATCACCTTCTCTCCCAACTATTCCCCATCCATTTTATCCATTTTCCCCCTCTACCGTATTTTATTAGCTTCTATTATATATTTACTTATGTTTTACCTTCAGCTGAAATGAAAGTTCCGTGAGGGTAGGGGTTTGTAGTCTACCTCACTGATTAATCTCCAGCCCCACATACTATACCAAGCCCAACAGTTGGTGCTCAATATATTTATTAAATGAGAACTAGCTCAAGGAGACTAAGTAGCTAGTCAGGATTTCATAATTAAGAAGGCAGAATTGGTCAAATGCATGTCTTCTGACTTGAAGTCCATGACTATTTCCACTGTGCAGCACTGTCTTTCCTCAGCCTCTCCCTACCCTAAGGCCTTTAGGCAGGTCTAGGGTGGCTCTGCCCAAGAGCTGAGAGACCCCAGGAAAAAGAAGGAAGCAGAGAAGGGAGAACTGTGAGGCCAGGCTAAGGCTGAAGGATGGGTCAGCTTCACAGGTAAGCACATCAGGAAGCGGATCACCTGATCCAACTGTATCTGTGTGAGCCAGCCTCCTGTGTTAATAAGCAGAGAAGGGAGGCCAGGCTAAGGCTGAAGGATGGGTCAGCTTCACAGGTAAGCACATCAGGAAGCGGATCACCTGATCCAACTGTATCTGTGTGAGCCAGCCTCCTGCGTTAATAACATAGATGCATTTCTCTGGAAATGTGAACTGTCAGAAGTCTAATCTCTCCAAGCCAGGACTGCTCAGAGTAATAAACACTTTATAGAGAATTTTAATCTACAAAGCAATTTATAAAATTCTTACAAATGAATCCTCTTAGGATTCCCAGGATGTGGGCAAGATAAAGACAGCAGAACTTGAAAATAATGAAGACAGCAAAAAGGTCTCATGAGATGGCTGGAGGGAGCCCAGAAAAGCTTACCTTGTTCTGAGCATCCACACGTTCCCATTGCTGCTAACAACTTTTAGGAGTGCTTCACCTTCAGTCTGTGTATCCTCCAGTCAGTGATAAATGTTGCTAAGCATTCCATACTCCAGATTTGTCCTCTCCCTGCCCCCAATAGCACAGGTGTGTATATACATACACGTACCCATATATACATATACTCTAAGTAAATGACCCAAAAATGTTTTTGCCTTGAATCCAATAGCTCTGAACTGTAAGACAGCCACTAGACATGTCTATTGCTATTTAAAGGTCCTATCTCCCTTGATGATGGCATTTCAAAGGGTTAGCTCCCTGGTCCTTGGGGAAGACATTCCTAGCTGTAAGACTTGAAAGAGGCTTTTGAAAAGATTTAAAGTCCAAAGCCAGAGAAAGAATTTACAACTTTACAAGACAAAATGCTCTAAGAGAAGGGAAGGGAATGTCTCTTCCCTTATTTGTAATTAGGAGTATTTATCCTCTTGCTTTGAATTTGTATCTGCCCTTGAAGTCTATACAAGTAATATGCTAACTCAAAGTTGTATAACCATTTATAATGTGACTTTATTTGACTAATTGCTGGGAAGATAAGTCAATTAAAGAACCTACTGTTACAGATTTTAAAAGGAACTTTTACTCTCGAACGTACGTGGCAAAACAGGGTTATACCAAAGAGACTGTCATTATAGAGGTCCTTGATATTTTCTTTGAGGATTAAATTGAAAACTTGTATAATTAGTGATTTAAGTAATTTACACGGAAATGACCAACAAGTGCTTAAAAGCATTCTACTCTTTTAATATTTCCACCAATAACTTGTTTAATTTGTAGAACAAATGTCATTTTATAAGTAGTACCAGTATTTTTCTACATAGTCCAAAATAGGGATATTCAAATAAAGTGTTATAATAAACCAAGCAAAGAACTTAATTTTCCTTGGGTGTATTGCCTTACTATAGTTCTTTGCCTCATGTGTTGTGCTATTGAAAATGTTGCATATAACAATCATATGCTCTCACTAACTTCCATTATAACTTAGGAAAACTCACCCCCTAAACTACTTTATTAAAAAGTTGGATTTCAGTACTTGATAAAATTCACAATCGAGAAAGTCATACCATTATTTACGTCAAGGAAAAGTCAGCTGTGGTCCCTGTACTCTGTATATTTCATTCTCATAAAAGCCTTCATGGTAATCAACTGGTCACAAAGGTGCCAAAATTGTTTGTATACTCATTAATACATACACCTATTAACCCAGTTAATTTGTAGATGAACACGTGAGTGTTTAAACCACCACAGGTTTGATTCATTATTCAACAGAATTCAGAGGTATGAGCTATGTAAGTAAAAACCTTTTAATAACTTTTCAATGGCTTCCCATCTCCCTTAGGATGACTGGGAAATGCTTTCGTTAGGCTTAAATGCTAAATAAGTCCTTCTGCCCTCAGGCATCTGCCCATTTCTCCACCCTCACTTCACCTCACTTGCACCTTATCTCCCTTAGGACCTGCCTACTCTTCCCCCAGTTACTAGACTCTTTGGCTTCAGGGTTGAAATATCATTTCTGATCCCACCCAGCCTTCACTTCGCTTCTTACTCTTCCTGTAGGTCTTGCCTCCAAGTTCTGTAAAGTGGAGTATTTTACCAGCAAAGTTCTTACCAATTAGACGACACTCTTAGAGTTAACTGACCCAACAGATGCTGTACGTTGTCTTACAAAGACTTCATTCAGTAGGAGTCACTAACAACTGCATCTCCCGATCAAGGGTCAACCAGTTGTTTTTGTGTTTGTTTTGCTGTATGCGGGCCTCTCACTGTTGTGGCCTCTCCCGTTGTAGAGCACAGGCTCCGGACGCACAGGCTCAGCGGCCATGGCTCACGGGCCCAGCCGCTCCGCGGCATGTGGGATCTTCCCGGACCGGGGCACGAACCCGTGTCCCCTGCATCGGCAGGCGGACTCTCAACCACTGCGCCACCAGGGAAGCCCCAACCAGTTTTTATATCCCCATTTCTCTTTCCTATTTGGGTGGTTTCTCTTTGGGGGCCTCCATATTCCTCAGAGCCACCCTGGATCTATCCCAAAGTTCTACAATACTTTTTTTCCCTGCTAATTTTCCTTGTCCTAAGGCTTATATTTTATTAAACTTGATAGTATAGTTTGCCTTCCCTAATACATTAATTTGCATAGAGCATATCTTACACAGTGCTTACCTCTACTCTTAGATTGTGGTACCTACAGAATAGGCCCTTAATGACTGAACATACAAGGGAAAAAAAATGTTTTTTCAAGGAGCTACTTGCTGTGAGTCATCTCCTCTAAAGTGTGAAATGCTTAAATTGATTGGTTCAAAACCGTATGCTTTGCCTATATACTGTGCACCAACTGCTGGGTTGAAGTACACTTACAGAAGGTACAATAATTTGATTCATTGTAATAGTCAAATCTGACAAGGAACTTCTTCACTGTCGTCTGGTTCTCTATTTTTAGCTTTTTTTTGTTTTGTTTTGGTTTTTGTTTTTTTGCGGTACGCTGGCCTCTCACTGTTGTGGCCTCTGCCGTTGCGGAGCACAGGCTCCGGACGCGCAGGCTCAGCGGCCATGGCTCACGGGCCCAGCCGCTCCGCGGCATGTGGGATCTTCCCGGACCGGGGCATGAACCCGTGTCCCCTGCATCGGCAGGCGGACGCTCAACCACTGCACCACCGGGGAAGCCCTGGTTCTCTATTTTGCATGCTTGCACAGAGGTCACTTTGAAGTCCGCAGCTAATTTCTTATGTCAGAAATTAGTAGGATCCGGCCCCATCTCCCAGGACCTAAAGGGCAGGCAACAGCAAGGCAGTCTCTTTTTGTCTTCTAAAGAGGGGGCTGTCCCCACATGTATCCAGTATTCCTCTTTCCCTTGGGCTCTTTGGCAATAGGTAAAAGCATAAAACAAACGGACTTCAGTTCGGTAATTAGTGATCCAGGAAGTCTGGGCAATAGAGATTAAGGCAGAGAGTGAACCCCCTATTCAGAGTTGTAAGAGAGGCACAAATGGGCTTGTCCACCTCTGCAAAGTAGCACTTGGAGGAGGGGAAATTTCTCCAAAATAATTCATTCCATCTGCTTCAGCCCCTACAGGGCTTCTATTTGGGATAAGGTTTTAGTTGATAAGAGCTGATGGGCTCTAAGTTATCACCCCCTTCCAGAAATGGGTGCATTTTAAGTAGAGAGTGCCAGAAAGATCAAGACGTGCGATATAAAGAAATGAATCTGTGATGGGAAAATTGGGGGAAGGTGGGAGAGACAATTTGAAAACAGACCTTTCTACGTCTCCCAAACTATATCACAAGGGCAAGTGTACTCCTTGGCCCACAGCTGATTGGGGACGGGGGAGGGGTGGTGGAAGGAGCTGTGTTGGTATTTGTTGCTGGGTCATGTGTCTAGAGGTACTGAAAATTTAATAATGGTTTTGGAGATAAGGGAAAGACATTTTTCACAATCTAAAAGTATGTCAGTGAGAAGGAAGCTGCTTAGGAGAAAAAATAAAATAAAATCATATCCTTTGGAATCCCAAACTCCAAGTTTCAGAAATGCCAACACTCAATAGGATTTCATCTTATTCTCCTTTTCTTGCTGCTAAGCTTTTCTCCTCCATTTGGCTCTGAACCAAGCTGCTGTCTTCATTTTATCATTTTGGTTCAGTTTCCTACCAGCTATTATGAAATGACTAGGACCTCTTAAAGGGATAAATTCCTATTTTCCCATTTCTGCCTACAACAAAATCATCTGGTGATTCTAATATTAAGTAATCAACCTTTCAACATGGTGATTAAAAGATATATATCTGAATTTGCATTCATTTGTAGAAATTCTTCCTGGGAGCCATTCATTTTTCATCAAGCTCCCTGTGCTTTTCATTACTTCCTTCCATCTCCCTGTGGTCAACCTGTCTGAGTAAGCAGCTCTATTTCACTCCAATCTCTTGCTCGGCAAATGTAAAACCATTAGCAAATGTTAATAATAGTAACCCATCAGACTTCATTATTTCAGTAATGGAATCTGTCAAGGTCAGCCACTGATAGCTGTTAATGACCACTTTGTTAATAAATAGGGGGTAACTGCAACAATATTCACTTCAAGCAAATAAAATATGTTCTGATTAAGAATTCATTCTGCCTGGTTGGAATCCAATTAAGCCAGCTTCTGGAGAAAGGCTCACTCAGGATCTCTCTGCTTAAGAATATAGTCAGAGAGACAACATAGTATAAGTTGGACTTCTTTCCATAAAGCTCTTCCTCTCTTTGGAAGCGTAGAGCTTTCCTTCATCCAAAAAAAAATAAAGGTGATCGCTCTGCAACCCTCCTTTGCCAAGACCTCCCCATCTCAGGCCCGAACACAAACCTATACCCCCTCCCCCCAGTTTACCATACCTGGCACCATGGTTTTGCTTTAATTTGTTCACGTTATCATTGGGGATTTCTTAATTAGTATGGAGGTTTCCATGTGTTATATAGCAACATAAAGTAGACTTAGACCTCAGATTAGAAGTCCAGCCAGGAAAACAGTCAAAATATTTAGTACCCTTTATGACACAGACACCAACCCAGAACCCTATACCTATAGTACAGTGAGAGACAAATATGTAAACAAACTTTGAAGCAGATAAAAGTGTTATGAACGAACAGAACATAGTACCACGATAGTAGTAATGGTAACTATTTAGAGAAGATGTTCAGAAAAAGCTTTTCTGACCATTTTTATTTCAGCTGAAACTTGGAAACTGAGTAGCCATACAGTAACATCTTGAGGCCTTGGACAAATTATTAAAAACCTTTGGGTCTTTTATTTTCTTTTTCCCTGCATATTGAGTATTGCTGTCTCCTTAGAGAAAAGCAGTTTTCCAGAGTGAAATAATTCCTGAGCCTTAATATTGAGAGAAAAGGATAATGTGACATCACTACCGATACTTTACTGCAGATCAAAGTTACAATTGTTTCTTGTAGTGAACAACAATTCCAGTCTTTTAACAACTCATGGCTTCAGTAGAATGAAGAACCAAGGGTTATGGCCCATCTATCCTGCTTTTCTCAATAGCTACTCCTTCCCTTCACCCATCTTGTCTAACTTATCAAGTGGCCAAGTCAGAATCCTGAGCATCATTCTTGCCATTTTCCTTGCCTCCCAGAGTCCATGGTCATGTCTACCGTTTCTGTTGCCTCAATATCACCTGATTTCATTCCTTTTTCTCCATCCCCTCTGCCTTGGCATTCATCTGAGACTTTACCTTTTGACAGGAATCGTGCTATATTCTCTAAAGTGGTCTGACTTATTCCCATTTCTAGTTCATGCTCATGTTAGTGCCCAGTCTAATTTGTAAAGCACAAATATAGCCAGGTCTATCCTCTGCCTAGAATCTTATTGGCTCCTTCCTAATTCCTTGTGCATAAAGCATGACATGGAAGGCTTATCAAGAATGATTCTCGCAGGACGGCAGGCACCATGAAGGTGGCTGCAGAAGATGTCAATGTTACTTTTGAAGATCAACAAAAGATAAACAGATTTGCACAGAATACAAGTAGAATCACAGAGCTGAAGGAAGAAATTGAAGTAAAAAAGAAAACTATTCCAGGATTTAGAAGATGCTTGTGAGGACATCATGCTTGCAGACAACGACTGCTTAATGATACCTTATCAGATGTGTGATGTTTCCATTAGCTATTCTGAAGAAGAAACACAAGAAATATTAGAAGAAGCAAAGAAAAATTTGCAAGAAGAAACTGACACCTTAGAATCCAGAATGGAATCAATTCAGCGGGTGCCAGCAGATTTGAAAGTACACTTATAGGCAAAAGATGGGAGTAACATAAACCTTGAAGCTGACGAAAGTTAAACATTTTATAAGACTTTTTAAAATGTTTAATAAACTTGAATATTCTTTAAAATGATCATTTCCCTTCTCCAAATGATATGGAAAGCAAAACTTTTTTTAAATGTTTTTATTTAATGGACACTTGCCTATTTTCAGGTCTTGCTTATTTATATTTTTAAAAGAAGACAGTATTCATCTATGTATTTTGCATAACAATTATATCAAGTGTAGGGGCTTTATGTCATGTTGCTAATATCAGTTAAGCAATCATTTACGTTTCTATACCATTTAGAATACTTGTACAATTTTTAATTACAAGAAAATTTAACAGTTAAAAAAAAAAAAAAGAATTATTCTCTGCTTTTCTACTCCATCTCAACCCTGTTATGCTAGCGGCAACTCCTCATTGCGTTCTAGTCTCTTTCATCAGGATGCTCCCTCTCTCTGGAGCATCTTCCCCTTTATTATGACTACTGTTCACCCTTCAAGACTCAGCTCGGCACTCATTTCTTCCTAGGGTCCTCCCCTGACAGCTGTCTGAGGGGCTTGTCCTGGAGGAATCCTTAGCACCTTCCTTGTCCAGACTCGTATCTGTTTACCAAGAAGCTCCAAATCAATGTGTCCAAAATTGACTTATTACTTTCTCCCTAAAACTTGTTTTCTATTTCAGGTTCCACTCCACAAAGCTAAAAACCTTCCGTCTTCATTTTTCTTCCTGTACCCACACCTAATCACTAAGTTCTACCAATTCTCTTAATGTCTTATGAATCCTCCACCTTTCTCTGTCCCCACTGCTGTCTGTCACTTTCTCACCTTGTGTACGGCATCAGCCTCTTTACTGGTCTAGTTCCCTTCTAATCCATTTTCCACACTGCCAGACCTTTCATCCGATCATTTCCATTCTCTGCCTTAAATCATTTAATGCCTGCCCATCGCTCTCAGGATAAATTTAAAACTTCTCCAAATGGCTCACAAGGCCCTTCAGGATACAGCTCTTGCATACCTCTTCAGGCTCATCTCTCTCTGGAGGATCCTTACCTCATATTGAATTACTTTCAGTTCTTATTATGTGCTGTGCTTTCTTGTCTCTAGGGAATGTATCCAATTTGTCTGGATAAAGCCTTATTTTTGAGGTCTCAGTTTTTGATCCCTTTCTACAGAAAGTTTTCTTGATCTGTCCCCAAATCCAAGTGCCCTTCTGTGCCCCTCATTGTAGCCTGAAACTGCTGCTACCCTACCCTAGGATGTATTACCCTGTTAGTAATGCCTTCTACTGAGCTGTAAACTCTGATGTCAGGGACTGTTTCGGCCAAGGTTGTATCCTTGGTGCTCAGCATCATGTCTGTTACTTAGGAGACACTCAAAAATTATTTTCCCCATGAATGATAAGTAGTTAGATAATGATATCCCTTTAACCTAAATTACAAGCCTTTTCATAAGAAACCCTGATCCGGGGATGAAAGTACTGTGAGAGAGCATATATAAGAACCACCACACTAGATATACCAGTAGCCCCGTTCGCCCTAGTATTTTGTACTAAGAGTTGAACAGGCTCCACTAGAGAAACGCAAGCTGATCTTACCTTTCACAAACTTTAACGTATATTTAAGACTCATACTGACTTAACAGATCGATATTCCATAAGGTAGAGTGCTAGCCAAGCCCCACATCCATTTAGAAGTCTCATTTCTCTTCAAAACCCTGCTGCAATTGTTATCTCTTGAGTTTCATAAGCTCATAGTGAGTGAAGTAACATTCATACGTCTTTACTTCCTATCTTTGTTGGGAAAAAGAGAGGTTAAGTAATTAGGTTTATTGAGAATTCACTGGTAGGATAAAGTTGTACCTAGTGTCTGCATTTATTTCAAGTCTTTGCTAAATTGCCTATTAGGTTGATTAGAAAGCCATGAGGAATTACTGTTTTGCTTTATTTTAATGAGGGCTTTTTACAGAGAAAAAACTATTCAAATTGGGTACTCTTATAAGGAGAATGAGAATCATATTAGCAGGAGACAAATGCCTGAATCTTGTTCTTAACCCACTGTTGAGAACGCTGTCAGTTTTCCAAGAGAAATGTATAACCAGAGGATGAAGCAGGACAAAGGATTGCTTTGTTCTACCCCTTTTGTCCTAAATCCAGTCTCTTATCTTGAATGTCAAGAATATACCAGCAAGGAAGAGTTGTAAGTATCAGATGGTGGTACCCAGAGGAAAGACCATTTGCCCCAGTTCCCAGGGTTGTTTAAGACCTTTGGTAACTCTGATTTCTAGAGCCTCCACCCACATCATCTTAAACATGTATGTTCAATGTGGCATATTAACGTAGCCAGGTCAGCTCTGACAGTTAGATGTTACATTGTATCGACACTTAGATGTTTATTTTGAAAGGGCTACATATATGTGTTTCGGGTTTTTTCCAGATCTTAAAATTTTCATAGGCCCTTCAGAACACCAAAAGGTCCCCACCTGCCACCCCACCTCAGACCTTTGTAGGGAAAGCAAGCTCTGGAGTTCTGTCCCCTGTTACAGTTTGTCTGGCTACATGTAATAAAGAGCATCCACAGAAGCATAAGCAAAAGCCAAAGAAAACGGCGGCCAGGATATCTCCCAGCTGGGAGCCCCTTCACACTCCAGACAAGGGAGGAAGTTGGAAATGAGAGACAGCCCTCCATCCCACCCTAATGAGATTTATTTAGGGTCTCACACAAGAAAAATGTTAGGCTGGATCATGTGAAACTGTACTTTCTGAAGGTCAAAAGTGGCTAACAGCCTTTTCATGTTTCCACCTAATAATTCAACGAGTGTCCTTGAATCTGACCAATCCATAGCATCACTTCTCCGCGGAGGCAGAGTGAAGGAAAGAGGGTGTACTAGTTTCCTAGGCTGCCATACCAAAACGCCACAGACTGGGTGACTCAAACAGAAGTGTATTGTTTCACAGTTCTGGAAGCTAGAAGGCCCAAATAAAAGCATCGGCAGGGTTGGTTCTTTCTGAAGCCTGTGAGGGAGAGTCTGCTCCATGCCTCTCTCCCAACTTCTGGTGTTTTGCTGACAATCCTTTGCATTCCTCGTCTTGATAGATGCACCACCCAATTTCTACCTTAATCTTCATGTAATGTTATCCCTGTGTGTTTCTCTCTGCACCCTAATTTCCCCTTTTTATAAGGTCACCCGTCATACTGGATTAGGGCTCATTCTCATGACCTTATTTTAACTCGATCGTCAGCAAAAAACTATTTTCAACTAAGGTCACATTCACAGATACTGGGAATTAGGACTTCAACATCTCTTCCAGGAATACTCTCCAACTGAAACCAGGGTTTCGGGATGGGTGGCAGGGGAGAGTGGGACATAATCTATGATCTTAACCAAACGCTGTGATCTGTTTTTCCTTTAATCAAATGTTAATTATATGCTCACATCCCTGAACCTAGGGAGTCTCTGTTGACTTCTTTTATTAGTGACGTACACCATAAAATCCCCGGGAAAATTTCAGCCTAGAAAGAGTTGAAGTCAGGTAGGGCCAGACCTGGAATAGTGATATTTTATTCTAATAGAGGCTAAAAAAAAAAAAAAAAAAAAAAGAAAAAAAAGAAAGAAAAACAGACCACCACTGGAATTCCTGACAATAAAAGTCAATTCTAGCAGCTCCTACCTCAAGCCAGTACAAGCCTGAAATGAGCTAAATTGTATGAGCTCTATTATGTGCCCCTCTTATAGGCTAACAGAGAAGGAGTCTAAGTTTTAACAGCTTCTAAAAGCAATCGTAACAGAAGAGAGTACTAAAGGTATGGCTCACAGCCATGGAGGAATACCTAAGCCTTTGATATTTGTAACACCACCTGCTAGATGATTCTCTTATTCTCAGAGCATTGATCCTCCCGTCACACATCAGTTAATGAATGTTTCTGTCCCAGTCACACCACAAGAGTTCAAGTTCATCTAACATCTGTGAGCCTCTCCTAAAAGATGCCACTGGGGGCCTTGCCACTTTCTCTCATTTAATCCTCCCAACAACTCAGGGATAAACTTTCTTTGTTAGGAAAGAATCAAATCCCAGACTTGACACTGTGTCCAGAGCCCTCCCCCTACAATTTGATAATGTTCTGAAGGAAAATATACATGCTGCCGATGACCAGGACCCTTCTGGCTTAGTTCCTCAGGCTGGTTTCCCTTTAGTCTTCCAGGTGTAAAAGTAAAGAAGTGCCTCCAGGTGCTATTACAAAGGCAGATTCACTGGAACTGCAGACTACTACTTCTAAACCTAACAGAAGAGGGGAATTGGGGAAGCGGAGAACTAGCATAAAAGCTATGAAAAACCTCTAGGAAAAGAGAAGGTCATCAGGTCCACACGTGGGACACACATAACCCAGAGGGGAAAAGCGCCGAGAGCCACAGACAGTGTAGTGGGCTCCCCGTTAGAGCCACTGCCCTTGGCAGGGACTGCTTGCTTGGTGACCAAACAGAGAAACGGCAACCTTGGCTGGTACCTCCTCCGGCCGGTGGGCTAAGTTCAGCCCAGGGCTGCAGCTCTTGGCCTTCGCAGCACATAAGAATCACCTGTGGAGTTTTCAAAACCTTCTGTCCTAGGCCTCACCTGGGGCTCAAAGTCAGACTATAGGTTCAGTCCAGGTGTCAGTATTTTAAAGCTCCGAGGTGGTTCCAATGTGCTCCAAGGTCGAGAACCGCCGAATCAGAGCCCAGGGAAAGGAAAGGAGCAGCTAGCTGGCCCCCGAGCTTTCTTTCCTCCTGCCCCTCCCAGCCCAAGGGATAGGGGACTGGGGGCTAGAGCAGCAGCCCACGCAGGTGCCGTGGAGGCATCCAGGCAGGATGTGGGCAAGTGGGGGAATCTTCGAGCCCACATTTTAATGCTAGAGATCCTCTGTTCTAAGGTCCATCCTCCTCCACCGAATAGAATCACCAGGAGGCACACAGGCTAGGGCGTGAGCTGTAAAACCCCTTCTCCTGCTGTACACAATCAGCTGTGGCAGCTTAAATCCTCAGAACAAACTCAAGAAAAAATACTTAGGCCTGTGAGAAGCAAATCTATAAAGGAAATACCAGTAGCCCAACCTTTACCTGACAATTCAGAAGTCACACACCATACAAAGGAACAATAACCACCACACAGACTGACACAGGCAGCAACACTGGATGCAAAAAAGATAACATAAGAATTCCAAAGACCTTTATGACAAAAAAGCCTTAAACTATTACAGACAAAATAATAAGACTTGGTCAGTTAAAAAGATATAACATGTTCACACGGGGATAATTTGACATCGTAAATTGCAGAACTAAGATGTTACTTTCCCCCAAAATTCAACCCACAGTTTCAATTCAAATATCAAAAGGATTTGAGGAACTTCACAAAGTTATTGTAAATGTTTATGGGAGAACAAGTCCATCAGGTCCTTAGCTTGTGTGAGGAAGAGGAAGGACCAAGGACAAAAGGCAGGGCTTCTGTCCCCCCCGTCTCATGCTTATTTCACCCCAGGTGGCTACAGCTGTGAATTGCCCTTTAATAACAATAAATAAAGGTGAAAAGCAAGGCTGCTTTGCATATTGTGGAACAGTTTTCTCCCTCACAGGAAGGTTTAAAAGTTCATACGTGAGCTTGGATAGCATTAAAACTCACCAAGTTTTGAAGAGCTTGCTGGGTGAATCTCACTCCAAATGAACAAAGGCAATGCCATCAAAGCAGTGGGAACAGAGGGCGCTGTGTATAAGCAAAGGCTGGAGAGGCCCCACTCTCTGACTGACCCCCTCAATGTGCCTACTTACAGCAACACCCAAGTATCAGAGAAGGAACCGGCCCAGGCAATGTGTGTTCCCTTCCTGTGGCTGCAGTAACAATTATCACAAACTTAAGTGACACTTCTGTCAACTTAAAAGAAAAAAAAAAAAAACACAAGTGTGTTACCTTCAAGTCTAGTTAGAAGTCCAAAATAGGTCTTACCGGGCCAAGTCAAGACATCAGCAGGGCTGCGTTCACTTCCAGGGGCTTGGGGGAAGCATCACCTTGCCCTCTCCAGCTTCCAGAGCCTACCGGCCGCCATCTTCCGAGACTGAATCACTCTGACCTGGCTCTCCCGCCTCCCTCTTAAGGATGCTTGTGATTACAGTGAGCCCACCTGGATGATCCAGGATCCTCGCCCTGTTTGAAGGTCAGCTGATTGGCATCCTTAATTCTCATCTGCAACCTTAAGTCCCCTTTGCTGTGAAATACAACGTATTCAGGTTCCCGGAGTTAGATGTGAGCATTTCAGGGGATCATTATTCTGTCCCCCACAAAATGTATCAGTTCAAGAATTCAGTGGGCTGGAGCTGGTTAAACAGTACCTGTGCTACTGTCACGAAGTTTAGAAAAGCAGTGAGCGTATCATCAAGAAGTTCACAGTTTACTTAACTGGATCCACCACTACCCCACATGCCCAAAATGTTGATAAAAGGAGGGTCTCTCTCTCTCCCACTTGCTCTAAAACCACCCTACCCTTGTAAACTGGACAACTGAGCAATTTTTCAGAAGTTCCTGTTTCCATTGTATGAAAGTTGTCTTTTGTCTATGTGAAAGTATTCTTTTGGTCTGACTTATTCTAAGAATTGCTTCAATTTTAACACGTATGTAACTGGCAAATTACCTTCTCCCCAGGATACTAATGTGTTTTGTGGTGTGTGTGTGCATGTGCGTGTGTGTGCATGTGTTTTAACCTGAATACACAATTCATCAAAAAGCTCAACCTTTTATCTTTTTCCTGCCTTTCCTTAAAATTAACTGGCTCATTAAATTTTTGACTGTGACTTGTGTCTCTTGATGTGTTTTTAAAGTATAAATTGCTTCCATATTCTAAGAAAAGCACTATCCAGGAGATATGGAACTATGAAGCTGTGAAGCTGTGATTTTATCAGGAGGCACATACACACACTCACTCACACACACACACACACACACACACACACACGTAAATGTAGCCTTTGTATATCCAGGTTCAATGGTCCAGAATCATTTTTGTGTTACAGAGTATTGCGGGATTACCTTTCCCCTGAAAATTTTACATAGTCAGAAGAACATCAACTTTTGCATTCACTTTCAGAGGGTTTCTTCCCCACCCCCATCCATGAAATCATCTAAAGGTTAACTTGGAAGAAAAACATTCAACATCAGCACAGGTGCAGGATATCAATCAGCTGAAAACCAGGGCAAGAGAATGAGTGTAAAAAAATAGTGGAGGAAATTGTAATTTTAAAAATGTTAAAATTGTTCATGTTAATGTAAAAATGTCAGGTTCAAAAACCTGGGAGATGTGCATTAAAGACTTATAGTAGATAATTCCTCCTTAACTTTAAGCTCCTGAACGACAGGTTCCACATCGTATCTCTTCATTTTTGTTTCTCTCTTATGGAAAGCCATGACGGGCCTTCCCGTGAATAGCATCTAAATGGCTCTCAATGTGAAATTTATATACAAAGAAAGAAGGAGGCTTGCACTCATCAGCATGTTTCATAGCTAGGGCCCAGCATGACTTTCAGGATCCAGACCTGATGATGCAGAATCCAGGAGTGATGTGATTTGTTAAGTAGCAGACTTGCTGAAATGAGGTAGTTTGACCCCTCAAGCCTGCATGCCTGACGGCTGAACTGTGCTGAGACCACAGAGCAAAGAAACATACACTCTGGAGCCAGACTGGCTGCATCTCAAAATCCTAGTTCCGCCACTTACTGTGTGACTTTAGGCAAGTTACTTAACCTCTCAGTGCCTCAAGTTTTTCATCGGCAAATGGAGATCATAATAGTACGTATCTCACAGGGTTGCTGTGAAAATTCAGTGAGCTAATTTGTGTAAAGCACTTAGGACAGTGCTTAGAACATAGAAACTATCATACAACTATTTGCTACTACTATTATATTATTATTATTATTACCATCCCTACCACCACTACATAGTGTCCCTAAAGAAGCGTTAGGCTGTAAAGATGAAGGATCTTATCAACTGCAGGGTATTAGAGAAAGTGTGTTATCTCTTGAAAGCCCTAAGATTTAATAGCTTTACCCTTCATCACCTACAAAGACCTAATTTGACTAGAATTGCTAGCGCCCCAAATGACCTATATTTGAGCAACCTCTTGCCCTAACCCCTATAACTAAGGTAATGAGAAAGTCTGTTATCTAATCATAATTGCTTTCTGCTCTTCTTTTTATGTCCCAAAGGCCTCTGAATTTGCTTGTTCATTTATTCCACGAATCTTTATTTTTTAATGCTTAGATACTACGTGCCAGGCACTATCTTGGGAAAAGTCACTGATTTTTATGGAGTTTACATTCATGGAAAAAGACAAACGATAACCAAGCAAATAAATAGACCAATAAAAAAAATTCACATAATGACAAGTGCTATAAAGAAAACAAATCAGGGAAATGTGCTATAGAGTGACTCAGGCAGGGTGAGCAGGGGTTAATTTAGGTTAAGTTGTCAGGAAAGGGCTCACTAAGGAGAGGGAATTAAAACTGATGCTGAGGGCTTCCCTGGTGGCGCAGTGGTTGAGAGTCCTCCTGCCGATGCAGGGAATGCGGGTTCGTGCTCCGGTCCGGGAGGATCCCACATGCCGCGGAGCGGCTGGGCCCGCGCGTCCGGAGCCTGTGCTCTGCAGCGGGAGAGGCCACAGCGGTGAGACGAGGCCCGCGTACCGGAAAAAAAAAGAAAAAAACAAAAAAAAAACTGGTGCTGAATGATAACGAAGGAGCCAGCCACGGGAACATGGAGGACACGTTCCTGGCAGTGGGAACAGCAAGTCCTAAGTCCTATATGGAAGGCAGCTGATGGGGTTGAAGGATCAGGAAGAAGCCAGTGCAGCTCAAGCAATTCATCAAGAAGCGATGAGATGAGTGTTAGGAGACAAGGAAAGAGAGGGAAGCTGGGCTGATAAGGGAAGGCCTTGCAGCCAAGGTAAGGAGGTAGACTTTATTCTAAGTGCAATGGGTGATCTCTGAAGGGTTCAAGCAAAGGGTTACATGGGTAAGGGTGGACACGGTGAGAGCAGTGGGGAAGCTCTTGCAGTAATCCACGTGTGAATCTTAATGGCTTGGAGTATAGAGATGGATGGTAGTGCCATTAACTAGGACGGGGAAAGTGGAGAAAGTTGGTGGAGCGGTGAGGGATGCAATCCAGAGCTCTATTGTGGCCGTGTAAAGTTAGGATGCCTATTAGAGACATCCACGTTGCAAGGCCAAGTAGGCAACTACATATTTGTTTATTGCTTATTAAAGAGTTACTTCTGACCTTGAATAGGATACTTGTATTGAAGAGCCCTGAGAGTGAAGCCTAGTTATATCAATGGCAATGCACAGCCCTTTTGTTTGTTTTCCACTTCTATCTCCTGTTTCTATTCCTACCTCCAGTGTATAAGATCCCACATAATATTCATTTGTGTCTCAAGGCTCTTGACCCATGAACATTCTTGATCCCTAAAACTCAAAAAAAGTATTAGTTATAAAGTGAAAGCAGTGAAGGAGCTAACCAAACATTCTGATGTGGTCAAAGGACCACTAGCCTAGGGACCATGAGGCCAAGGTCATGACAAAAAGTGAGGTACAGGGGGTGTCGGGTGGAGGTGGGATGAATTGGGAGACTGGGATTGACATATATACACTAATATGTATAAAATATGTAACTAATAAGAACCTGCTATATAAAAAAAATTTTAATTAAAAAAAAACCCATATGACTAACCATGAGAAGGACATCAGACAAATACCAATTGAGACTCACTCCACAAAATATTTGACCAGTACTCCGCAAACTGTCAAGGTCATCAAATATAAGGAACGTCTGACAAACTGCCACAGCCGCGAGAAGCCAAAGAGACATGACCCCAAAATATAGTGTGGGGTGCTGGATGGGATCCTGGAACAGGAAGAGGACAGTGGGTAAAAACTGAAAAGATGGGAATCAGGTATGAAGCTTACAATAATGTATCCATATTGATTCCCTAATTGTAATAAACATACCATGGTAATGTAGTGTCTGTAACAGGGGAAACTGGGTGTGGGTATATGAGAACTCTCTGTACTATCAGCACATTTTTTTCTGTAAATCTAAAGTTCTTAAAAAGTAAAGATTATTAAAAAAAAAAAAAAAAGGTACAGAAGAAAACAAATGATTCCTAGGCTTGACTCCTAGCTCATTCCTTTACTAACTGAAAAACCTAGAGCCAATTACAGAATATTTTGGAACCTCAGTTTTCTTCCCCTGTAAAATGGAGATAATAATTCCTGGCTCATTTGTGCCTTGTGAGGATGAAATTTGCTAACATCTGTGAACACCTACACAGTGCCTATACTATCTATGGGGAACATCTGTAAATATAGGGTTTTTTCTCACTCTTTTTACTAACTATCTCTCTACCTTGGGTCATCAAATGTAAAAAGAAGATGCTTCGCTAGATGATCATTAAGCTCTATTTCAGCTCTTTAAAAACCAATAAACCATCCTCTTGATAACAACTGGATAAACTTCTTGGTTAAAGCTACTTTTTAACCCAATATTAGTGCATCTTTCTGCAAGCTTAGGTCACATTTAGACTAGGGAAGATGCAGCATTCAGAAGCAGGCACTAGACCAGAGAAATGTCTCTCCAATGTTGCAAAAAAAATTTTTTTAACACCTTTATTGGAGTATAATTGCTTTACAATGTTGTGTTAGTTTCTGCTGTATAACAAAGTGAATCAGCTATACGTATAGCTATATCCCCATATCCCCTCCCTCTTGCGTCTCCCTCCCACCCTCCCTATCCCACCCCTCTAGGTGGTCACAAAGCACCAAGCTGATCTCCCTGTGTTATGGGGCTGCTTCCCCCTAGCTAGCTATCTTACATTTGGTAGTGTATATATGTCCATGCCACTCTCTCACTTCATCCCAGGTTACCCTTCCCCCTCCCTGTGTCCTCAAGTCCATTCTCTATGTCTGTGTCTTTATTCCTGTCCTGCCCCCAGGTTCATCAGAACCATTTTTTTTTTAGATTCCATATATATCTGTTAGCATATGGTATTTGTTTTTCTCTTTCTGACTTACTTCACTCTGTATCACAGACACTAGGTCCATCCACCTCACTACAAATAACTCCATTTCATTTCTTTTTATGGCTGAGTCATATTCCATTGTATATATGTGCCACATCTTCTTTATCCATTCATCTGTCGATGGACACTTAGGTTGCTTCCATGTCCTGGCTATGGTAAATAGTGCTGCAGTGAACATTGTGGTACATGACTCTTTTTGAATTATGGTTTTCCCAGGGTATATGCCCAGGAGTGGGATTGCTGGGTCATATGGTAGTTCTATTTTTAGTTTTTTATGGAACCTCCATATTGTTCTCCATAGTGGCTCTATCAATTTACATTCCCACCAAGAGTTGTTACAAAAATTTTATCTCCCCCAACATCAGTAAGATTTCAGGGTAGGAATAACCTTGTAGAAGTTAGAGTAAATGAAATCTCACAGAGTGGTACTTTTAGTAGCACTTGCTGAAAACACAGTCTAGGAGAATCAAAACCCAAAGCTCTTCATCTCAGACTCCCTTAAACTGGATGGGAAGTTTGGAGGTCTGGGCCAACCAGATGGATGGGGGATAAGAGTAGGAAGCTGTTAAGAAGCTTCTAGTGTCCTACCAGCTCAAAGAGAGAGGGGCTAAGACAGGAGGGCCATACAGAAGACCAGCTCAGGTTAAAAAAGGGAGTCACTAGTTAAGGACTTTCTGTGTCCCCCTCCTCCAGGGACACCTGCCAGAAAAAGAGCTTATCCACCTGTGTGGCAGCAGCACTGATCTGAGTCCAAGGGGAGTGCATCTGCAACCCACGCTGAGAAAGACGCTGCTTGATCAAAGGACTTAGGAACAAAAATTTAAATGTGTTTGAGCCTTATGGTAGAAAGCAGTGTCGGTTTATCAAGACAGGGACAGGGACCCCAAGAACGAGGCCAAGATGAGAAGCCTATAAGAGATGTGAATAAAGAAGAATCCACCCCAAAACACTTTTTAAAGCTCCAAACCTATGCCAAGCTAATTGAAAAATGAAAAATCGGTCTGGCCCAGAGATCTGTTTGGTTTGGCTTGCACAATGTGTTTTTTCTTAATTGAACCCAATTGTACTGTTCAGTTTTCCATGCACCACTCTCCTGTCATCTTATACCCCAACCCATAACCCAGCTATATGACTACATTAGTCCTGTATGCATTCAGGTTCACAGCTACTGGTATGCAATTTCCAGACTGACTTACTTTTAAGTATTAGATACTTGAACATATGCTGACTGCAGGGATGACGGAGAAAGAGAACAATCATAGGAAAAAGAGGAAAACAGGAAAAGGCCAGAAATTCCAGCCTTGCCATCTTTGGACGAGGCATCTCCCCACACCCAGCCCAGTTAAAACAGCTGCAAATCGGGCCATACCTAGGTCCAGTGAAATGGGTACCCAGCATAGTCATAGCTGCCTGTCTCTTTCAACTAGCCTTTCTATATTTGGAGAAATTCCCGAGAGGCAGAACTCAAATTCCCAGCCTTCCTGGTAGTTAGGACATTGGCTCATGGTCTAGGTTCCTCCAAAGACCATGGCAAAACTGTGATGTGGAAAAGAGCAAAGTGAACAAATATGATGTCTTTGCCAGCACGGAGGTAGCTGGGCCATCAGGTTCCCAGTGGTTGCATAATTGATTCCCTAGTAAAGAAGTGACATTGATGAGGTAGGAGGCTCTGATGCTCAGTGGACAAAGAAAACAGCAGAAGTTTCCTCATCCGACCATGTCGGCAATGCACTTTTACTAGTGGAATTTTAGCCTGGAGCCCAGCCCTCTGAAGAATTCTTCGAATTACTCAGTATCATTTTATTAAACTCCTTTTCTGCTAAATCAGCCCAATCAGCTTCTATTGCTTGAAACCAAATTCCATGACTGATAAAGCAAGCAGTGGTAGATCCATCTTCGAGAACCTTTCATTGGGGCTGCCTTGGGAGAAAAGCCATTCGTGCGGATTTCCACGAATCCCAGCACCTGTGAAAGAAGCCCCAGATGTCATCAGGCCGCCCTTGTTCCCACAGAGGAAGCGCATAGGAGAAAACTCTTTTTTATCCTTGCTCTGTGAATCCTAACATGTACCTTCTGAAGGCATATCACATTGCACACCCATTACTCAGTACTCGTGGCTGTTGACTTAACTGTCATCATATGCAGAAGAGGTCGTTAAATTTTCACCACTTGCTACTTAGTCAGTTGTGGAAAATGACAGAGCAGAAGAGTCTGTTCTCAGTCAGTCTGGGAGATGGTCTGGCTCTACATGGCCCTTGTAGTGACTAGTGAACTGGTTCCCTCTTCTTGGACCTCTGTGCATAAGAGGCAAGCAAGACAGATTTTCAGCTAAGCTGCAAGGATGACAGCGAGCTGGTCTGCACACTAAGAAAGGCTGTCGAACATTCTTCTCTATTATTTCTGTCTGCTAGACAATTCTGTATTTACTATAAACAGTAGAGCAATTCTCATTGATTAGTCCTCATGAGAATCCTTTAATGGGGATACTATTAAATACCCC